>JAVCKT010023451.1:11325-28959 GCA_032273925.1 Rhynchotus rufescens
GCCCAGGAAGAACCGGCCAGGCCTGAGCCTAGAGGGTTTTGGGACTGGCCTCTCAAGCCAGAAGGGCAGATGTTGCCTGCACTTCTGCAGGCCAATGAATGAAAAGTCCAATTATGTGAAAAAGCCCCTAGATATGTATTTTTTCTCTAGGTATTTTTTGTGCATACTGAGGGGAAAAGTTAACATGATTCCGAAGGGGAAGGTGTCTCTTCAAGCAGTACTTAAAATCTCCCGTGGCTACTTCTGAATTGTCTTTCAGAGGAGATACAGGTGATCTTTGGGGGTGCAGAGGAATGCTTTAGTGGTGGGTGAGTGTTAAGAAGTTCAAGGTTAAAATCCCATGCTTTGTCCATGGAGAAATTGAAAGCTTTCCTTGCAAACGGGCTGCTGAGAGTGTGTTGAAATGCTCTGGTGTTGTGTGAGATGCTGCACTCTCCACTGGGATTATTACTCTGTTTTCTGAGTATTTCTTCAGTCCTGGGAGAGCAGAGCTCCCTGAATCACGGTTCAAAACAATTCTCACTGACTTTGTGAAACAAACTTCAATCCCGCCGAGCCTGGGAGTCCCTTTGACATTGCACTGGCACATGCTGGTGGGTCTTTTTACTATTTCCCTTAAAATTTTTCCTACCAAATACTACTACTTGGCCACCTAAATCTCTGCGATTTTTCCTCTATGTATATGCCACTTTGCTGCAATTCCAATAATGGGGGACTGCTATAATTATGGGTGATTTCTAAAAGATCAATAAAAAAAAAGTGCTTCAGGATGTTTATAGCAGAAGGGGAAGGTGGAAGAGATCAGAATAAAAGCCAAGGAAATGCTTTTCCAAGATAGACATCAATAAACTCAAAAAAATCAATAGGTAGGATCTCCTAAGTGGTAAGTCCAAGAGAAAATAAGATAAAGGTGTCAATTCCTCAAAGAAGGCAAAGGGCGCAATACAAACCTTCTGAATGCAAGAGTAGAAAGTTCAGTAGGTACCAAACTGGGTTAATCAAGAAGGGCTTTTTTTTCTGACTTGGACATCAGACAGAAAAACATAGGAAAAAAAATAAAGCAGTCAGATTTCCCAGAATAAATCTAAAAGAACAGCCTGAGCAATCAGGGATGGTACCAGAAAGGCCGAGACACAAAATGAGACCTCAAAGATAACCAGAAATTATTCTCTAAGAACCATTAATAGAACGAGAAAGATCAAAGAGGGGATTGGCCTGCTACTCAATGGAGAATGAAAGCTGTCTGCAGATAATTACAATAAGCCTGAAGAATATCAGAGAGGGAGAGAAAAAATAATAATTCTTTTGTTCCTGAGTATCTTAGTCCCGTCAAATCAACAGGAGTTTGGAGGGGAAAAAAATCCAGCAAAACAAATTATCTGTGACACTTACAAAAATATTGAAAGTAATATAGCTATCAGCACAGGTTTGTCAAAAATCAGTTGTGTTGAACTGTTTAAATTTTCTTTACTGCAAAACAAAATCATTGTGGATTATACTGGGGAGGAACAGATGTTATATAGCTTGATTTTAGGCTTTCGACATGGCAGGATATTTGCATAAGCAAGCTTAGAAGTATATGTACTGAGTGAAGCTTCTGTAACATGGATGTAAAGCTGGTCTGTTTTTCATAAAAAGAGGAGCTTATCAGTAGCTTGTGGTCAGAATAGGAAGAAGTATCAAATAGGATTCCCCTGGAGTCTGCTTCTGTTCAGTGTTTTCATTACTGCCATGGACCATGCAATAGGAAGTTTGCTTAGGAACGTTGCAGTGAACATAGAGCTGAGGAGGACTGCCAGGTAGTGGGCTAAATTGAAGAAAAGTCTGAAAAAATAGGATTAAACTCAGCAAAAGGCAAGCGCCAAGTGCTCTTAGACATAAACACTTTGCTGCACAAATACTTCTGGGAAACAATTGACTAGGTAGTTCTCCAGAAAAGCTTCTCCATGTTATTGGAGATTAACTGCAAGTTGGCACTGCCTGCCATGCCGCTGTGAGAAAGGCAAACATCTCCTCTCAGCTTTGGACAAGAGTGCTCTCTGCTCTGCTCAGCGTGGGAATCCCATGTCCAGTTTGATCAGTGAACTTCTAAGGGGGCTATAGATGGACAGAAGAGTTTATTGTACTCTTCAGATGAAGGTTCTTGATGTTGCCCTCTTTTATTTTTTTTTTAATCTCTGCTTCATGAGTTAAAATTAAAAGACCTGGGGTTATGTAGGGAAGGAAGAAAAAGCTTAAGGAGGATCTAACAACACACTTCAAGTGTAAAAGGCAGTTTCAAAAAGGGAGAGAGGGATTTCTGTTTCCTTGATGGTTAAGGAAACCATGATGTTCATTAATTGCCATAAAGACAAGGACAGTATAGTGCTAGAATAGATTGCTTGGAGAAGCAGTGCAATTCCCATGATTACAGGGTCTCTTAGAAACAGATTGGATAAACATCTGTCAGGAATGACATAAACTGATACTGCTTTCATAGATTAGCCAAAATCTTTTGATTTCTTCCAAGGTTATTGTTTGATGACTCTCTGGGCAAATCTAGAGATGTAGGTGACTTACTGGGAGAAATTCTCGTGCCTGTGACATTATCTTCTTTCCAAGAGGCTACTGCTTTGCATAGTTCAGCTGGTCTAATGCTACTCACTTGTCTGCAATTAAGTACTGCAGATGAGCAGTACGAATGGGATCGTCAGACTTGGAAGGCTTGGTTCTGGCTGATCCAAGGTGCCATCTTTTTGATTTGAGTAGTATTATTTCCATTAAGACAACATTATGCCATACATACTCTAATCACTCTAGTTTCTTGGTTGCTATTCTGCCCTCCAAGTATGTTGTCTTTATCTGTGATGGCCTGGGGAGCTGTAAATCTCTGAAGAAATTCTCCATATGCTGATGATTTTCAGGGAACTCTGCCATACATAATTTCTGGTAGGAATGTTTGAATAGCGAATTAATTTACTTTGGGTCCCTGATTACTCGGTCTTGGAATAGCAGTGTTGGCATCAGGCTGAAAGTTAAACAAGGCACTAGTTCCTCTTTTCTTTTTGCCTGATCTTCATATTCACAATAGAACTGTTTGAGTCCAAAACCAAAGGCAGATGGGATGTACAGTGATCACAGAAAATCATCAGTATTGTGTAGCTGAAGTAATCTCTCTATTCCAGGAGCTTGTAATGACTGATGAGACCGTGTTTCATATAACTCTTGTTAACATGGCAACATATGAGCGTGTATCCATCTACAAGCACAGAGAGTTTAATAACACACAAATAAATTACTGCACACATTTCTCTCTGTGAAAGAACAGGCTTCTCTTAGGAGAGATAAAAGGATCATGCAAGAGCCCCATGCATTGCTTTGAAAGTGCCATAAAGTGAGGAGATGGGTGAATTAATCAAAGTCATGACACTTGAGAAGATTTAGAGTAATGGATTTTAGGTCCCAAACATAATCATCAAGTTATAAAAATCATAGCCCTGGCCATCGACCCTCACCCAGCAAATCCTTTACCCGTAACTTCTCTTTGATTGCTGACCAATATCTGTCTCCATTAGACCACCGGAGGAGGCAGAATTTGCTACATGACTGGGAAGCTCATTCCAGTTCCTTGAAGACACATGTTTATAATGATTATTTTGATGTGACTTGTCTTCAGTTTCTGAGCAGTGGATCCTGCTATGTTGTATTAAGAAACTCAGCCTGTTTTTTTCTCATGTGTATGTTTACTGCTTGTACTTATATTGAAGCAAGGTATGGAATTACAGCAAATAACGTGGGCCAAATTTTATATACCTTACTTGAAAAAAAAGACATAATGAAGTGAATAGGGCTCATGTGAGAATTAAGCCTGATTCCTGGTGGCCTTGTGTGATACAGCAGTCTACATGAGCATACACTTCCTTTCTATGTATTAATTTTTATTGGTAGGAATTTGATGCAGAAATGCTAGAATAGGGAAGCTGCCTGGGTAGCAGGTTTGCCCCATGTTCTGGCCCTCCAAGGGAACGAAAACTTTAGCATTTGTAGTGATGTCTGTTTTGACATTTCTATTCTGATTTTTTCTTAGTAAATATCCGCCCCCATTATTTTAAAGTAAATTTGTACAACAGATATCAATGAAATTCTATATTTACCTTTTTCTTAGGCTTTGGAATATATCCAAAATGAAGACTTTTTGAGCTTCTCTTATATGGAGCTCTGCAGTCCCTTAAGTAAAGATAGTGTCACGTCTCCATCTATCAGACCTTAAAGAGCTTTGAGCATTTGAAATGCAGTCAGATATGGATCAGCTATGGTTATAAGCAACATGAAATTTATTCCTAGTTGTCACCTTTCACCATAGTTTAGCAAGTAGTGAGACCAATCATACTCAGCCAGTATCAGTGTTTTTAAAGAAAACACAGCCCAATGGATGGCTAGATAATGTAGGTTTTGTAAGCTATGCACAAAAATAGATAGGAAGGATCTCATAGCTATGGTAGAAAATATTTAGGTAAAGTTTTAAAAGAGCTGCAGGATTTGGCTATTTGTTGAACACATAAAGTCATATGATCTGTCCTTGCCCATCTGGAGACTACAAAGTTAATGAGTTAGCTGCTTGAACATAGTCTCTCTAGAGTCACTTGGTAATTTGAAGTGGTGTCGTTTCAAAGTAAGGATAAATACAGCTTTGAATGAAATGAATTCTGGTTCCAGCAGTAATTGCCCGTGCACTGTATAAGATGATCTTGAAACACCCCATCGGGTGCACTCCCGGAGCAGCAAGTGGTATGGGTTTTCATAAAGGAGCAGCACTTCTACTGGTGGGTGTTCATTTCGTGTGGGCATTGGCACATGCAGCCACATTTACTTTTTCAGTTAGAGACTCTTTTATTGCAGAGTTAGTAGGAAAAGAAAAGGTGCACAATTATGTACATGATTTCTATTACAGTTCTGTGTTGGAGTAGTGGTAAAGCACATTTCCCAGCACAGGTGCAATAATTGCTTTATTTTTATGCTTTTATCAATGATAGCACTTCCAAAGACATCAGTTCTTCTTGTTGGAATTCACATATGTGAATATGTTGTTATGGCTCCTATTCTCTGTGCTCACAAGAAGTTTGTTTTTATAAGTTTTGATGTGCAGATATGCAAATCCCTGGGTGATTCTCACCAAAAGTAAACATCTACCCTGTCATCTCCTGATATTGTGTGCCTTGGCTTCATGGCCAGTGGGCAGCAATAGGTCCTCCAGGGCATGAGATGTCTCGTTTGTGGATGAATATTTGGCTGTTAAGAAAATCTCAAGTGACTGGTCAGATACAAAGAGAAATCAGAAATTGGCATCTCTTGGGTCCCACATTCACTTCATTATAAAAACAGAAATCTAAAACATTCTGGGGATAAGATCTAGAATCAAAACTTCTCATGTAAGATCAGATACAACGTCACCTTCCAGTCTAAACAGCATTATTTCAGCTGGGCAAATGTCTGCTCTGATAAATTTCTGGGTGTTAGGGGAAGAAGATTTCTCCTTCATTTTGTTTCTTCATCCATTCTAATTATCAGAAACAACTAAAGTTTAAAAAGCAACTCTCTTGCTTGAAAAAATTAGGGCTAGATGAATCTTTTCTTCAAGGCAAACCTCATAAAATATCACAAAAAGCTGATGAAGACAAAGCTGAGATGGTGACTACTACTTTTCTGGGCTAAATTTTCTCCGTAAGTCCTGAAATCAAAGCGAGTTGCCAGTTGGTGAATGTTATGGCAAAATTCATGCAGAGAGTGAACAAGACAACCAATGTATTTCACGTGTATTTCATGTGACAGCACCACTTGGGACATTTACATGTCTTGAGTGTTAAGCTGAGATTGGATCAAGGATTTAAATCACTGGCAAACTTGCAGAACGTTTCTATAACCTGACAGAATAACGCTTTTGTCTCCAGCTGAAAAATGACTGACTTTAGGCTCACTTTAGTGAGCCTGAGTTAAGCAAAACCACTTTTTGTCAAGAGTAACCATGACGCAAATGGCTTTATCTGCCTGTAACCAAGGCAAGAACACATTAACCAGCTGGTCCCCGTTCACAATCATCTGTAACCATCTGGAGCAAGCCCCAGACTGCAGTGCAGAGGCTCAGTGTGGGACCAAGCATGACTCAGTCTGTGCCTGCCAGAATCAACATTCACTGACTGGAACACGTTCAGAACCTCCTTTTAACAATTCTCTGAATAGTCTTTACCAGGCCTTAATGTAGCCTTATTTCTGTGAGCCAAATGGGAGCTTGTTTGGTTCTGGCTGGCAAAGCCTGGCTTTGGGTGGTCCTGGGATGCTGGTGGTCTTGGCACGTGGTTTTCAGTTCTGGAAAGAACTGACCTGCGGATCCCTCCTGCAAAGTCCATCCTCTCAGTGAGGTTGGATAATTATTGATGTTCAATGGGGTCACATATGAGACAACTACAGGTTTGTCTTTGTGTTTTCCCACATCTGTGCTATGTGCTTGCATGGCCGGTGTTTCAGGATAGGTCTGTGGTTAATACAACTTCTGGTATCCTTGTCTTTACAAGGATAGTGAAGCAGCTTTGCTTTGGCTTGGCTGTTTGGTAGAAGTTTTCTTGTTTCTCTTTGGGTATGAATTTTAGAGGTGGTGAGAATGGTCAGCTAGTGAGCATTATTTCAGGCAGGTTCAAAGAACTGTGGCAAAATGTGCCTATTTAAATAGTAAGTTTGCCTTGGGGTGCAACCCCGGTGTTGTCCATCACATTAGTGAAAACTTGAAGCAAGCAGTAGTTGAGATAGTGACGTCCATCCAGATATGCATCACACGGCTCCACTCGAGTACAGCAGGAGATCTGCCTGTGAATGCACAAAGCCTTAGAAGGAGAGACACTGTGCTAAGCCTCAGGTGTTTAAAGGGCTTTCAGTGCAGTTTTGTCCCATTGCTTTTTGAACCTGAAATGAAATTGTGGCTCTAAAACAGGTGACTAAAGTTGCACCTATTAAGATATTTATTGCTGGTTAATTTTCGTGTTGCAAAGATTTTTGATGTCTCCAAATATGTACCCTCAGATATCACTTAAAATGTTGGCATGGAGAATTGCAGAAAAAATAAAGGGTGCCTGAGTCTTATCTGATACATCAAAGCAAAACAAATTAGGAGGGTAATAAATAAGACCTGAAAAAAGAACCTCTGATCCAAAACACGAAGCCTTTATTCACATTGTTGGCCAGTTACTCATATAAGGAATAAATCCCTCTGACACCAGTGGGACTACTTGTTAAAATAACTGGTTATCAATATGATTAAGGTGTTTTCTTAACCAGCCTTAGTCTGGAGTGTTGTTGCTTTCTCTGGAAATGTAAGACTTTATGTATATTGCAATCACTTTTCTTGGTAATAAACTAAGAATCTCTGCATATTTGCTAGTTCCCTTCCTGTTTATAGCAAAGAGACCTGAAAAAACCATGTTGTAAACCAAATAGTCTTATGAGATAGTAGAACAGAGTTTTATTCCAGAACAAAACCCAGTGCTCTGGTTACTTTACTCAAAAGGAGTTTAAATTATTGCTTTTTAATCATTAAATATCCTGCTTCCTTCCTTCCATGTTCAATTATTTAAGAGTTTTGTGTGAAGGGCTGCATAAAAGATGGCTTTTTGAATGTTCTTTTCATTACTCCATTTGCTTTAAGTGGGTAAACTGATTACCACTAAACTATTTGTTCCCCTTTGGATTTTTGAGTCATCAACTTGAACTTTCTTTGGTTTTGCATTAGTTTCAAATAATATGCTTGGATTTATCTGTTGTTTACAAGGTCTTTTGTAAACTAAATCACTGGACCTCTTAAAAAAAATTACAAAAAGCTTGCTGCAACCTGTAATCATAGAAGAATTCCTATTATAATAGAGCAGGATTAATAATGCATGTAATTATAATATACAATTTTCTTTAGGCTTTTCTAATTATAAAAAAATTACAGATAACATCAACACTGTGATTCTGAAATGCCTCTCATTTATTATGTAGCTCTCTTAATCAATGCTCTGCCAGTGGAAATCAAGTCAGAATGTTATTATGGTCTGTCCTTCTGGATTTAATTACAGCAGTAACTCATGGCTCAAAGTCTGAGAAAACATACCGTGCAGTTTATAGCTTTGAAGAACAGCTATTAATCCTGCCATGCACCTCCCAGTGCAAGCCTGCGAAAGCATTTAAAAAATCTTTATGCTTGAAGATAAACATGCACTTATAGTCTTGAGATGGAATTGCAGGGAGTGCAGCCTTTGCATCTGTTCTGAAGGTGCTTTGTAGAGCAGAGGGCTGGGAATAGACCCTCTCTCCTGCTCCTGTGAGATACTCTAAAGGCAGGCGAGTCTTTATGGCTACAGCCTCTCAGATTAAGGTATTATTTTGCACCTCTCATGGTTTTGAGGACAATTTTCAGCTCCTTTCTGTCAATAGCCTGAAGTCAGAACAGAGCTTCTGCTGTGTAAACAGGCTTGCTGAAGATGTACATCTGTGCCTCTCATATGATTTTTGAATCGGTTTCCAACATGAGTCTCTAACCTGACAATTAGCTGCAAATGGGAATAATGCACTCTTCCAAGAACCTGAATTAATATCTGGATCTGCTCTGATTTTTTTTCAGCAGTCACAAAGGATCCCTCTGCCTCCAAAGAGGAAACATGCTCAGTCACATGCTAAGTCACATTTCCAGCTAATGACTGGAAAGCAAAAGTTGCCAGAGATGTCTGGGGAAGGGTGACACGGAGGATGCAGACTGAATCAGAATGCTTGCTTTTGAAGGTAGTACTTCTAAGGAAATTCTTATTTTCCAAGTGCAAGACAGCCCAAAGATCCTAGACTAACGCCTAGCAGTATCTGTTTTGTTCAGAGAAACACTCTAGACCATCATTAAAGAAGTTTTACTTGTTCTCTCTGAGCCACCATCTTGAGCACCAACTTGTAATGTTTTCAATATTCCAAAGAGCACAATGAAACATAACCAGTGGGTTGTTTTAATGTGTGATTTATTTGAGCTCAGCAGGGGTGTAAGGAACCCAAGGTCATTGCTAGCTTTCCCCGTGGACCAGAAGGACACAGCCTCCCATTTGATATGTTTCATTTGGGCAGATGTGGGAAGGATCTGAGGAAACACTTGTGCTGGAATGATGTAGTTTACATCTGCACAGCAGTAGGCACTGCAAGGTTATCAGAACTGGTCAGAAATGTTGGTTTTTTACCTAAATACTGTCTCATCAGGACATACCAATTGTTTGAAGTTGAAAGGCCTGGAAAGAAAGGCTTAGCTTTGCTGATAGGTCTGTTCAAAAGACACTGACATTTCAAAATTGTTGTTTGGAGGTTGCCATTGCGTTGTGGAAAGCAAAAGAAATAAGGGTTGGTATTTCATGGAAACTTTTCAAAAAGATGGAGAGGAAGTACTGTGAATGACTAGTTTGATTTTTTGTGTGTATGCTTTCCAGGTGTCCACATTTTGTCCTTTAGAGAACACACATTTTCTTTTGAGTCTTGAGAGTCATCTACTTTTTTTAGCAGTTAGCAGTTAGCAGTTTAGCAGTTAGCAGTTTTTACCCAGCCCTGGTTTCCAAGTCATGTTCCAGCAAGACCTGGGACCCCATCTCACCCCAGCAGGTTGGACAGGAGCAGCTGAAGGCGCAGCAGGAGTGGATGCAGGGTGTTTTCGGTCAAAGATGGGAGGTCAAGAATGAGAAGAGCATTTCAGTGGGCATGTAGGCTCAATCTGCACAAAAAAATGTCCCTTTATTCTCATCTCATCTAATATTTGCCTTCCAAAAGTTACGTGTCTTGCCAAGCATCTATGATAGTTGTGCAAGCTTCCACTGTGCTCCCCAGGGAGAGATTTTTGCTGATCTCAAAGCACAGGAGTTTTCCATGTTGTATTTAGTAGACTACCCAGGCAACTATTTTCCAAACATGTTTGCCAAGTCACAGGGAATGAGGGCTGCAGGAAATGGTGAGGTCTTTAACTGTGCCATATTCCAAGATTGTGGGAAGAGCTTCTGGCATTACGAGTCTAACACTGACGACAAGCAGTGGGGATACTAAGAGACAAATATCCCTCCCTGTTACCATTAGGACCTATTGCTGTGGGAAACTGTGTCCTTGATGGGAGCAAACCATGAAGTCATCTTGGAGCAGAAGAAACAGGACCAGAGGAGGAGAGGGCCTCTTGGCTTCTCCAGTGTGACGTTGACACACGAGGCTTTAATTTCAAGGGAGGAACTGGAGCAAAAAGCATTGCAAAATCCAGTACCCTAATGGTCTGTGACTCTGCTTACGGTGCTTGGTGTCATTTTTGTGGTCTTGGAGGCAGCGTCAGTCGGTTGTCCTTGGTTCAAGGAAAGATAGGGAGGTTGATGGAGTACAAGACAAAAATGAAAGCAGGGAAAAACAGAGATTCTTGACGCAGCAATGGGGAGGTGACGTGCCCTTTCCCTCCACCCTGATTAGGAGGAATCAACAAAGCATTTCTTGCCTCATTTTTTTTTCTTTTTTTTTAAAACTGTTCTCTGTTTTTGTTTGAATTTTGTAATCTTTTTGTCCCTTTTTTCCCCCTTTTTTTTCCTTTTTGCAGGAGGCACACACACACACTTGCATACAGCCCGTGTGTAGGTTCCTAGTGGGGCCCGGCGTTGAGCCGTTTCCTTGTGGCGTATCCCAGAGCTGCCCGGTGAGGCGGCTCGCGGGCCGCGCAGGCCGCGTTACGCCGCGAGCTGCGAGCAGAGCGATTTGTGCAGCAGCCCTAGAGCAGAGCGACACAAAGAGAAGCTGCGCGGAGAGCAATTACTCTGCGTTATCCTCCCGGCTCACATTGCCACAGGACCGCGCTGCGAGAGCTGCAAGAATCCAGACGTTTCCGTAATTCCCTTTCCCCTTCTCTGATGTGCAGGAGAAGGTTGTTTTTATACCAAGGTAATCACTTACCCTTTGTTTACTCGGAAGGATGAGGACTCAGGCTCCCAGAGCTTTCACAGTTCGTTTTGTTGGGTAATTATTCCGTGGAAGAGCTTTTCCCGGCAGCGTCAGGCCGTGTCCTTTGTAGCGGAGCCTGAGGGATTCCTGCCCTTGCAGAAGGTCTCTCCAGCAGCGAGTTTGCCTCAGTGGGATAATCCTGCGGCACACGTGCCTTTTTCACTTGGCTTATTTATTTATTTCTAATGGAGTTCTGTGAATAAAGAAACACATCTTCTGTATTGTCTTTTGAAGGCCGCTAATTGTGTTGCTATTGCATTCGCTACTGGCCATGCCCAAATGAATTTATGTATATCCGTCTTCCGTGTTAAAAAGCAGCCCCAGAGTTTTCCCAGTTGCTCAGTCAGTCACAAAACACTGTTGTAAAGCAAGTGCTGCTTTATATCGTCTTAATAGATGTGGCTTTTCTCTTGTCCCTGCTGTCAGGCATATTGTTAAATTGCTTTGAATTTGCCATGAATTGAAATTTCCCATTCCAAGGAGAAGGAAGCCATTACGTGTAATTAGGATTATTGTATAATGGCACCTTTCACTCTAAAGTTAATGAGTTATGATCAGAACATATTCTTTCATTAGTTTTAAATATTCCCATCGTTAATCTGATGTTATGGTTTTTATTGTTTAAATAGTAATTCACTTAAAAGAGTGACAGCACACGTGGCTTCACAGGCCACTTCCTATCACCATGCAAAATCCCACAGAGGCCAGGAATGCTTCCCCTTCCAATGCATTAGGGTCAAAAATGCATCAAAGGATTAATTACCCTGCAACGTGTCTGAACTTCGGGAGAGATTTTGATTCAGAGTTCATACTGGGCAGAAAATCAGTGTGGAAAGCTACCCGTCCTTCTTGCTTACCTCTCTCTTCCTGAAATGAGAATGTTCTCCTCCAGAAACCTTTGTGGCACCATTTAAGGTCCTTTTCTGGCTGAGATGTTGGAGCTATAGCTGTCTATATAATTGACTACACCCTTTCGTAACCCTTTCCACCTCTCTGCTTTTGTTCCAGCAGGGTGATTTCTGTGGCTGGGACACCACATTGCCTGCAGACCCCCTGCATTTCTCCAGTGGCAACATCAAGGCAGGCATTGGGCTCATGTGGGTCAGGGAGAAAAGCCTGTAAAGATATCATAGGACATGAGGATTTTGCAAAAAAAACTCTTGCAATAATTTGGAAGGTAAGTTTTAAAGTGGTGAGCTTCAAAGGCTAGAAATGATTCTTTGATCTTCAAAAGCCCATAAACGAGAGTACAGTGTCTGTAAGATGCATCATGTGCCCAAACAATCACGAGAAACCTAAATGGAGATTTGAATCAGCAAAACCTTTTAAAAAGGAAAAAAAAAGGAAATAATTCAGACAGTCAGACCAAACAACAGCATGGACATCTCAAATGTTTTTAGTAGACATTGTACAACAGTTTATTGACTTAAAAATAAAGTTTTTGAATTGTCAGCTGAGTTCCTGAAAAATGAGGGAGGTGATGCTTTGAAAAAAAAGATGTGGACCTGTAAAAGAAAAGACTTAAGCCTGTCCACATTTCTTAAAAGATCATAGCCTCAAAAACAGAGGGATATTTTTATGAATGAAAAACATTCTAAATTTTATTTGCTGTGATTTTATGACTTTTCCAACTGGCTTAGACACTGCATGAAATATCACGCTAGGGGATGAATTTGTTTGGTGTTAAACTAAGCATGCTGAGACGACATCTTTGTCACAGAATGGTTGATGTTAGAGGAGACCATCTATTGCAACCCCCCTGCTCGAGCAGGGACACCTAGACCACATTGCACAGGGTCCATCCAAGCGGTTTTGGAAGATCTCCAGGGAAGGACAGTCCACAGCCTCTCTGGGCAGCCTGTTTATGATGAAATCTGTGGGCAAACGAGACCTGGAATCCTGCTTAGATGGGCCCAGATATGTCCAGGAAAGATGGAAAGACTCTCCAAGATGACATTTGAGTTGGTGTTTGATTTGGGGGTCAAATTCACAAAAATGCTTAGCTACCTGGTGCCTAATGGATGAAGGAAGGGGAGGATCAGTGAGCAGTATATGCACATTCTTTCTGGGGATGCTTGTTGGCTCATCCAAGTCAAATTTATTTGCCTGCTTGCTCATCTTGGAATGCAGGACAAGACTGGAGGATATACACCAGCCATCTGCCTTCCTGATGGCTTACCATCAGTTATAGCATTAGTTACCCATATTTTATATTTCTAAATACATCTGGAGTTTTGTGTCTAATTATTCACTGAGACCAAGATTTTTTTTTTTTAAACAGAGTTTCAGAGTACACTTTTAAAAATGATAGAGGCAACCTGTGACAGCCAGAAGAAAAACAGGAGTGGACAATGAAGTCTGTGGTGTCAAGACAGGCACGTAAAGGAACGAGTGTTTGCTTCTAATATGTTGTTTCAGGGTATCCTATTGGAGTTTTGTGATACAATTGCTTCCTATAAATGGGTTGTGACAAGCAATTACACAGTGCTCCACACATCTTGAGAGAGGAAGAATAGAATAATTGAAAATAGGGCCGGGAGAGCTCTCAGGAGGTCACCCAGTCCAGCTCATCACCCAGGCAGGGATGGCTTCATGCTAACTACTCCTGACATATGTTTGCCTCAGATATTTTGAAAAACCTCCTGTGACAGAGGTTCCACAACCTCCGTAGGAAATGCTTTGAGGGCTTATCTCTGCTTAAGGTTAGAAAGTTCTTTTCTAATGTCTTGAGTCTCCCTGACTCCAGCTTGACACCATTGCTTCTTGCCGGGCTCCTGGGGAGTGCAGGGGATGTTTATTTCCTTTCTTTTGCAGCTACACTTTCATCTACGTGGAGACAGCTATCATGGTTTCCCTTGGTTTTCTCCTCTTCTAGACTAAACAAATCCCATCCTTTTAATCTTTCCTAATAATTTACGGGTTTTAAACCTTCGCTCATTTGTGTTGTTTTCCTCTGGGCTTATACTAAATGGTCTGTGTCCTTCCAGAGGTGCATTGGCCCAAACTAAGCTGACCTGTGTATTAGTGGCTGCATTTTCTCGTGCTGATATTTACTTTGCAAGGCGGGGTATCACCCGTGACATTAAAGCATTTCAGAAGCCTTACTTAAAAGAGCCTTTGGAAAATACCCCATCTCAGGTCAGATCTGATGCTTCAATAGGGCAGTAGGGGCTGTAGTGTATTCAGTCTCTGCTGCTAAACTCCAGTAGCCTAAGGCCTGCAAAATTAAAGTTAAGATAAGATAAGATAAGATAAGATAAGATAAGATAAGATAAGATAAGATAAGATAGATAAGATAATAAAGCAATGGGAAGAGGAAGAGGTGAAAAGAAGATGGTAAAAATACGTAGTGGCACACCATTCTCAAAGATAATCTAATTCTTAAAAATCTTTTTTGTTGCTCTGCGTTGGTCTCCAACTGCCTATGTTGGCTGCAATTTCTGAAGTGCTGCATGTACAGAAGTGACGTCCTGGCACGAGATGAGCATGGGACTGGATTAGGAGAACCTGAGTCAGCTTTTGTGACATGACAAAAGATTCAGATAGTCCTAAAAGATTTGTCGTGTATGTGGTGTGGGAATTGGTCAAGAGGATGCTTCCCTCCTGGAAGAAATCTCGATATTTTTGGCCTGTATACCTCAGCCTGAATCTATCTTGATCCTGAAATCTGTTGCTGAAGGTGGTGGGAAAGGGCTTGTGGTCAAGGCCAAGGGGTCTCCTGATGGATCTCTTACCCACTTGAGAGGGGTTAGAATGGAAATGGGTCTCTTTGTGCTAACCCAAAGCAGCTGAAAGACTGAACAACATTTAAAATTGCATAGCTCCCACTAAAAAACCCAAAGGCTTCTGGAGTTAGGTGGCCCAAACGTGATCATCTTCTGGGTGAAGTTTGAGAAAAAATATCAAGAAGCAATGACTGTTGTAGAAGGAATTCTGTGTTTCGTTTGTTAAAAAGAAAAGCAACTGGAAGACAATTTTGCTTCAGAGAAATGTAGAGAAAGGAGAAATTTGCAACTGCAACATTCTTTTAGGAGATTAACAAATGTTTTGTATCCCAGAAAAGATAAATCTCCCAGTTTGTCAGAGTTCTAACTGAGCAAACAGGTGTGAAGACCCTGAGCAGCCCTTGAGAAATTGTAATGGGGAGGGAGGTGTGACTCAAACCTGAAGGGGATCATTGTCTGCAGAGGCTGTTGCTGGCCAGTTTCTCCTCTAATAACTTTAGCTGAGAGAAAGAAAAACAAGTAATTATAATTGAATTCATTAGCATTAATATGGTTTTTTTAAGTTCCCAAAAACTTGTACTGAGTATCTGGAAAATGAAAGAAAAAAAAAAGTAAAAACACTTGCTTTGGGTATGCAAAGTTCTGCTTGTTGCTGCCTCTGTTAGTTTGGCATTTCTTGATCCAAAATATTGCACATTGCTTTAAGTAAAGAGGGTTTTCGGAGAGTTTTCAGTGTTTTCTGCTATATAATGCAATACCACACAAATCAAGAGGGGAAAAAAAGGGAAGTTGGTTAATGCTGGAATTGTTATGGTGTTTTCTCATTCAGCAGAATGGTAAATTGCTTCCCTTCGCTCCCTGGAAAATATTTGACCTTGATACTTCATATCCATTTTATGTAAACAATTACAAAATCCTCTCAACCAAATAGGAAAGGCTATTTCTTGCAAACCTGCAGGCAATGCACATGGGAATTTCCCACATGCTGTGGCAATCTTAAAAATACCTTCTTGTAACCCTCACAATATTAATGATTAACTCCGGAACTGTGAGTTTTTCCAGACTTCCAGCAAACTCGATGATTTGTGTGTTCAGCTGCATGTACCAGGGGAGGGGCAGTAAAAAAAGTCATTTACCACTTCTAGTGACTTATGTTTCACAAACTATCTGCACGTTCCCCTTGAAATTCAGGGATTGCTGCAGATTGCACAGTTGATAAATATCACAATCTGGGAAATGTTGTTTCATGGGTAAGCTGTGTGTAGAGATGCTCATGCAAGAGCTCCCTGGGACCAGTTTTCCTCTCCACAAATCACTCAAGGGCTGCTCTGCTTTGCTCAGGACCCACACGGTGTGCCAAGAATCTTCAGAGCTGAGCAGAATATTGTCGGTACCTTGCATATGTACAGTGTTTATATCAGAAGTTCAATATTATTGTTTTTTTCCATTATAGTGTACCCAAAGAGGTGGTTTTCCATGTGAAGAGCCTGCTCAGCTTGAGGCATGGTGGACAGCACCACTGATGGCAAATGATGCCATGGGCCAAACCCTTACCTTTCTGTGCCAAGACCATCTCCAAAAGCATATTAAGAAAATTCAACCTCTCGGACCACTTTTCATGACCTCTCCTGGTCTTGTTAAATGTTAGCACTCATGTCTGTCCCACTGCATTGCTTATTGCAGTTTTTTTAATCATTAAAGTTTCCAGACCATGGCTTTTTAATTAATCCTGCTTGGGGGACAGGAGCAGAGCTGTCATGGGTCTAGCGCTTATTTTTATTGGGGTTTGGAGAAACAGAATAAAATTGTTTTGGAGCAGTTTGTGAAGCAGCATCCCTCCATTTTAGGTTGCTTAGGGCATTTCTTGCACTAATGTAAGACTCTTTTTACTAGCTGGACACTCCTGGCATTTGCAATCACAGCTTTGTTGCAGTGAAAACCAGGGATTACCTGCCTGCAATCAGAAAGATTAAACATTTATATAAAGTGGACAGGAGAACTAGGAGAGTGGAAGCAGATGGTAATAAAATAAGAATCGACCTTTAGCTGCGTGTAGCACAGGCACCAGTTTCTCCTTCCAGATGGAAAGGTGTGCGTGTGTGTGTTTGCATATGTGTGTGTGCACGCACGGCAGGGCAGCATGGCAGAGAGATGAATTTCCTTCTTGCAGTGATTTTGCTTTTGGGTTGGAAATGCCAGAGAAGACGCAGCTCTGCTGGAGCTGCTGGAGGTGAAATGGTTTGTGTTGGTGGTGCAGGAGTTAGCAAGGAGTCCCTGATGAAGCAGGGCTTGTTGGCAGAGCATCGAGTGTGTCTCCAGCAAGCTGCAGGGTTTGGCAACAGCCAGGTCATTAAAATAACTTCATGTGATTAAGGATTGATTCTAAATACGAATCTTGCATTATTTAGTGGCCATTCTTACAGCTCTTGGAGTCAGGCTGCCTAATGACAATTCTGGCTTTTAAAAATCAGACTGGATTCTGCTCCTTGCGGTTATGAGGACAGGCCTCGAAAGCTGAGCTGAACACACCTGGAAGAGTCAAAACTAAGAGAGTAATGCCAGAAGAGCAGAAACCCCCAACCCAGCATGTTCCAAAAGAACCTCTCTAACACCTTTTAATGAAGGTGGCCATTTCCCATCTTTTGTGGTACGTCAAAACTGTGTTAATAGTAACATACAGTAATCTTTTAAGGGAACAACATCTCACTAGGAGACTGCCAGCCTTTTCAAACCTTTCTGGTCTGGGCTTTACAATAGTGCAGATTAATTCAGTGTTCAGCATGTGCGTATCCATGCCCAACATTGCACTTCTCAAGGAAGATACTGGTTATCCTTCCCGTGGGGATTTTCTTAGGGTTCAGGTGGCCTAAGATCACATGTGGTTGGGACATCTCTCTGCTGTGGACAGGAA
>JAVCKT010023452.1:0-19917 GCA_032273925.1 Rhynchotus rufescens
CGCGGTGCGCGGGGGGCTGCGGGGCGCGCGGCGCCGGCGCTCGGCGGCCGCCCACCTGGCCGCGCTTGCCCTGCTGCTGCTGCTGCTGCTGCCGGTGGCGGCAGCGCTGGGCGTCCCGGCGGGCTGGGGTGCCCTGCAGCCCATCGCGCTGCTGCCCTGCTGCCTGCTGGCCTCGCTCGCCCTCGGCGCCGCCCTCCTCCTCCTCCTCCTGCACACCGTGGAGGGGCGGCTGCTGCAGGGCGCCCAGGAGCAGATGCGGGCGGCGCTGCCGCTGCCGCCCCTCACTGTCCCCTCGCCACCGCTCCCTTCGGCCGAGCCGCGTCCCGCAGAGCGAGCGCCTGTGCGCGGCTCGCACCGCTGCCTGTCCCCACGGCCGCAGCCTCGGGTGACGTAGGGGCGGCCCTCGCGGAGGCGTTTTTAGCTGCTGCCTGGTTTCCCACCACCCTTCCCACCTCCAAGGAGCCCCATGGAGCTGGCGGAGCCCCAGGGAGCCCGGTTTCGATGATGCTGCGGTGGGTGGTGCAGCGCTCCGTCCCGGGGCTCTCTGCAGGGATCGTGCTGCACTCTGGTCCTGCTCTTGACCCAGTTGCAGTTCCCAAGCCCGGTTCTGATGCTGGGTTAGTTGGGAGTAGGGAATAAAGGTGGTGTTTTAACCCTCTGTGTTGGATGGAAGAAGCTTTATTCCAAGCTGGCGGCAGACCAGTCAGTGCAAGTGCAATACTCAGGGCTGGGAAATACAGGGCTGGGATGCACGTGCAGGGGTGGGATGAATGTCTGCCTGGGATGGATGTCCTAAGGTGGCTCCTGGGAACTGCTGCCACTGTCACTGTGTCCGCCACCAAGACCCAGCAGTGGTGGCTGCAGCCACATCCTTGCACCCAGGCCTTGGGGAAGTGCTCTGGGATCTGCATCCTCTGCACGTCCCGGCGCCAAGGGTGCTCCTCGGCATCTCCATGGCTGTGCACGCAGCGGGGGGCTCCCGGCGGGCTCAGTGCCGCAGCTCGCTGAGCCGCCTCTCCTCCTGCATGTGGATGAGGGCGTTGCGCTGGTTCACCACCTCCAGCAGCCGCGCCAGCGTCTCCTGCTCCGCTGCTCGCTCCGCCGGGGTCTTCTGCGCTTCTGTGGGAGCCACGGGACTGGAGCGGTGGGGCAGGCACCCCGGTCCCCTCCCCGGCCCCGTCCTGCACCGGGACCCTTACCCTCCTTGCTCATGAAGCGCCGCAGCTGCTGGTCCAGCCGGCTCTGCTGCTCCTCCAGCTTCAGCTCTTGCACCCTGTGGAGGGGAACAGCAGTGGCCACGGGGTACAAGGGGCTCGTCCCCGCTGGGGTCACCCCACACAGCGGCTCCTTACGTGATCATGAGGTCGGACTCCTCGGACACCAGGCTGTTCTTCTTCTGCACCAGGTAGAGCAGCTGGTTCATCCACTGCATCCTCAGCTCGGCTGGGGAGGCTGCAGGGCCAGTGTGAGCGGCCGCCAGGCACTGGTGCCCCGGGGTCCCCCTGCTCCCTGCTCCCTACCGCTTTCTTCCCGCAGGAGCTTCTCCAGCTTGACGCCCTGCTGCTCCAGCTCTCCGAAGGTCACCTCGATCTCCTCCAGGCGCCGCTGGATGGCCTGGGGAACAAGAGCGGCACTGGCTCCCACCCAGGCACGGCACACAGTGGCCGGGAGTGCGGTGGCGGCCAGCACGGTGCCCACCGTGCCCACCTGCGCCTTGCAGAACCGCTTCATCTGCGCCTCGCGCGCCCGGCGCGGCAGCAGCCGCGTCCACGTCGCCAGCCTTTCCGACTCTTCCAGGACCGGGACCTGTGGCGGGGAGCACAAGTGTTGTCCCCACCGCCCCACTGAGTGGCTCCCGATGTCCCCCTCCATCACAGAGGAGTCACTCACAGGCTCAGTGCCAAGGTCCGAGCCTTCCTCTTCCTCCTCCTCGCTGCTGCTCTCCTCCAAATCTGCCAAGGAAAAGAGCCATTTTGGAGTGCTGCCATTTCGGGGTGGAAAGGGAGGGTCCCTGCAGCTCGCTCGGGCTGTGCGCTCATTGGAACAGAATGGGCTGAGCCGCCACAAACTCATGTGCCCTGGCAGCACCATCTCCATCGCGCTGGGCAGGGAGGGTTGGACACGGTGCAAGCAGGAGGGACCCCTTCCCATCTCCAAGAGGCTCCACCTGGCAGTCACCCACCTTCCTCATCCTCCTCCTCATCCTCCCAGTGGCCTGAGCGTCTCCCTGGGGCCACCAGCATCAGCCTGGCTGGCTTGGGTGGTGGCTGAGGCTCCGCGTCGCCCGTCAGGCTCAGCGTGGACAGCTTGAGCTTCTCCAGCGGCGTCAGCGTGATCTTCCTCCTGCCGCCGCTCTCGTTGCCCTCCTCATCCTCTCCGTGGGGCTCTGCACCCGGACCCTGCTCCTCCATCGCTTCCTCAGGCACTACCTCTGGCTCCTCTGCTCTGTCGGGCTCTGCCGGTGGCGATTCCGGTAGCGACTCCAGTGATGGAGACTCCACCAGTGACCCCGATGCTGGAGATTCTGGCAGCAACTCCAGCAGCGACTCTGGCGGTGGAGACTGAGCTAGTGACTCCAGCGGTGGAGACGCTGGCGGTGACGCTGGCGGTGACGCCGGCAGTGACTCCGGTGGTGACTCCAGCAGAGAGTCTGGCACCGGTGCCTGTGGTGGCACTGGGACCACTGGGAGCTGAGGGGATGCTGCCTCCTCAGGGATCACACACAGGCTCCCCGCGACTGGGGACGAGGGGCCAGTGGTGACGTCCTGGGACAGAGATGGCAGGAGGTGATGCTGGGGCATCCCTGTCCTTGCACCCGTCGGGGCCAGCATGCTGGCTCCAGGCTGGCCCCCATTTTGCCCAGTCCCCTTTGGGGCTACTCACCCGCTGGGGCAGCAGTGGGGCCTCATCCTGTGGCAGGTCCATGCTGTGGAGATTGGGGTCATGGAGCAAGCAGTAGAAATGACCTGCAGGGGACACAAACGCGTTGCGGGCCAGGAGGGAGGCGGCAGGGCAGGCGCCTCGTGGGCTGCCATAGATGGGGTGCAGAGCGCGATGGGCTGGAATGTGGGGACCCAACTAGCTGCAATATGGGGACACCATGGCCACAAGAGAAGGGACACCATGAGCTGTAACATGGGGACACTGCCGATTGCAATGTGGGCACTCAATCAGCTGCAATATGAGGACAACGATGGGGGCTACGACATGGGGACCTGGCAGGCTGCAATTCAAGGTCCCAATGGGCTCCAATGTGTGAGTCCCCATGGGCTGCAAAGTTTGGACCTCGTGGCTTGCAACATAGGAACACCATAGGCTGCAACACGAGGACACTGTGGGCTGCAACATGGGGACACCACAGCCAGCAGCATGGGGACACTGTGCCCAGTAAAGCCAGGGCTGCTCAGGCTGCAAAATGGGGACTCAACAGGCTGCAACGTGGGGACACGAGGGGTTGCAATAGGGGGACCCCATGGGCTGCAATGCGGGGGCTGCGCAGAGGGGCCTGCATGCAGCCTGGGGGCAGCACCCGCCTTCGCGGCGCGCAGCCGGTGCCTCACCGTGCTCCGCGTCGAAGGCGTAGTCGCCCAGGCGCAGGGTGGCCCCGCAGCGCCGGCACCTGAAGCAGCCGCGGTGGAAGAACCGGCCCTCGGCACTGACGCGCTCCACGATGTAGACGCGTCGGGCGCAGAAGTAGCAGGCGTCGCTGCTCTCGCCGCGCGCTGCCTCCACCGCCTGTGCCAGCCCAGCGATGGGGAGATGCGGGAGGATGATGGAAACACCCTCGGGATCACCCCCCTCCAGCTCCCAAGGCTCAGGAAGGGTCGGCTGGCGCCGCGCAGGGAGCCGCACAGCTCCACTCCGGAAAACCAGTCGGGTCAGGAAACGGGCTGGGAGGAGTCCCCGGCTCGTGGGTGTTACTGGCACAGCCCAAATCCCTGCCTGTGGCTCCACTCCGGCCCCCTGCAAGCGCCTGGCATGGACGGAGCGGCTGCACCCAGCGCCGTGGGCGGATGGGACCCACCTGGCTGGGATCCGTCGGGGGCTGCTCACGGCCACCGTCCTGGACATCTCCACCGAGCCCCAGGTCTGTCTAAAAAGCCACCCACGGATAAGGCCAGGCATGACCTGTCCATGGAGCCACCATGGGGACAACCTGCCAGAGGGCACTGGGGACACAGACACCTTTTCCTGCCACCCAGCCTGCCCCTGCATGAACCCACCTCTGCCTCCCGGCGGCTCCTCTTGGGTTTGGCATCCTTCTGGGTACCATCCTGCAACACGGAGCAGGGGGATGGCAGCGGGCCCGGCAGCCAGCCCGGACCCACAGTGCTGCTATGGGATGGCATGGGAGGGCATGGGAGGGCATGGGACGGGATAGGACTGGATGGAACGGGAGAGATAGGATGGGATGCTCTTCACCTGGGCACGCTTCAGCGTCAGGTTGCGGCTCTTCTGCAGCTTGCTGAGGAAGAGGATGGCGCCCTTGGTGCCACGGGATGGCACTGAGTTCATGGCGACGTCCTCTGTCCCTGCAAGAAGAGGGGACAGGATTACCCTGAGGTGGTGCAGCCAGCCGGAGCACCCCCCAGTCATCCCCAATCCCCTATCCGAGGGGTGCCAGGAGGGAGTCAGGAGGACTCCCGCCATGGGTGGCGCAGGAACATGGCCCACCTGGGGAGGCCTTGAAGGCCTCATAGAACTGGCTGAGGTAGGTGATGAGGCCCAGGCGGTCGGACTCTGCCATGGAGGCCATTTCAGCACTGGAGAGCACGGGCTGGATGCCCAGCTCCTGCTCTGCCACGTCCAGCAATTTTTGGTGCCTTTGCACGGGCTCCAGCGCATCCAGGGAGTCAAAATCCCTATGGAGAGACAGGGCACGGTGCGGGGCCGGCTTGGCAGGGCCAGGGCCTGCGGGCGGGCAGCCACGCTGCTCACATGAGGTCGGGGCGGAAGCGCTGGAGCAGGGCGCCGAGCGCACGGCCGCTGCGCCAGGAGCGCGTGAAGTCGGTCACCTCCACGTCGCCGCCCGTGCTGGCCTGGCACCAGCTCAGCAGCTCCTCGTAGGCGTCTCCGGACACTGCAGGGGGGCACAGCGATGTGCCCACATCCCCTGGAGCTGCCGCATCCCAGGCGTCCCGGGCACACTTTGGGGATGCGGACCCACACGTTGAGGGTGCAGGGGGGGATGATGCTGCTGGGCAGGAACCGGCAGCAAAAAGAGGGTGGGGAGGACACCTGGTCTGGCGGGAAGGGACAGGGGAGCCTGGACAGGGACAGGAGCATCTGCTCATACCTGTGCTGAGCCTCTCGGTGCTCTTGCCCTTGTGGTCCACATCCACCATGCCGCAGAGGTAGAGATCCTGCACCTGCCAGGGGATACACGGGTCCCTGACCGCACAGGGCCAGGGTCCCCAGCTCCCTGGGGGCCCCAGCTCCAGCTGCAGGACACACCAGCACCCAGGGCGGGAGCCGGCGCCCCAGCTCACCCCTGCTCCCCGCCAGGGAGGGCTGCGGGCAGTACCTGGCTGGGCTTGATGGCGCCCAGGTTGAGGTTGGGGTAGCGCGTGGCCGGGTCGATGCTGTACTGGCTCACGTTCTTGCTGGTGTTGTCGGGCGACGTCTGCGAGAGCAGCTGGTAGATGCTCTCCCTGGGTGGGGGCGCAAGGCTGAGCCCTGGCCGGGCCAGACCGGGCCCTGGGGCAGGACCAGCGCAGCTCTGCTCACCTCTCGGCCAGGACGTGCAGCGGAGGCGTCCCGGCCGCCCAGCGCCGCACCATCCACGCCGCGTCCAGGGCGGCCAGGAAGCCCCGCGCCACGCCGGTGCCCAGAGGCCAGAAGGGCTGCGGGGAGCAAAGTAGGGGCAGGGATGGAGCCGCGCGGCCGGTCTGGGCGGCAGCGCCCGGCCGCGGCGCTGGGAGGAGGCCGGGAGCTGCCGGCGTTTGGCTGGAGATGAAAGGCAGATGAGACAGCGAGACACAGGCCACGCGCCTGGGCCCGGCGCTGGCAAGGGGACAATATCAGGAAAGTATCCTGGTGCGGGGAGCAGGGATGAGGACACGCACCAGGATGGGGTGTAGGTTGTCAAAACAGCTCCCTGCCTCCTTGGCCGAGGGGAAACTGAGGCACGGGAGGCAGCCGCTGGCGATGGGGCAGTTCCTCACCTCCACCAAGCAGTCGCCCACCAGCCCGAGGAGCAGACGGCTGCCGTGCTGCTCCCGCACCAGCGCCGCGTTCTCCGAGCGCATCATGCAGGTGAAGTCGAACATGTCGACGTCCGGCTCGTCCCGGTGGTTGCGGGCGAACTCCAGCTGCGGCAGGCAGTAGTTGGTGGAGAAGTTGGCCGCTTCCTTGGCGTAGCTCAGGAGGGCTTCCCGGTTGACGTTGTTCGGCGCCAGAAGGCTCTCCGTGTCCGGCTTGTCCTGCGGGGATGGGATGACGGTGACAGGCATGTCCCCGTGGCCGGAGGATGCCCATCTGAGCCACTCTGTGCCTCCCAGCTCCAAGCAGGACGCTGCTCCTCACCTGGAGTATGACACCCATCTTGAGCAGGCTCTGCTTCTTGGCTGTCATAACGAAGTAGTGAGTGTCGTCCTTGTAGTAGACGATGTTTTCCAAGTCGATACCTGGTGTGCAGGTAGGAGCCTCACTGAGTCCAACAGCACCGAGAACCTCCAGTGCCAGATGAGCCCTCAAATGTCCCTTGTCCCGGCTCTACATAGGGCACTGTGCAGGGATGCAGCATCTCCACCATCCCAAGGGGGACATCCCAGCACAGGGACGAGCACCCAGCAGGGCAGAGCCCCCCACTTGTATCCCGAGGGTCCCGCGTGGGGCCAGGCCACAGACCCGTCTTGTTGTAGAGGTTCTGGAAGAAGCTCTGGTTGTAGATGCGGGCGACGCCGCTGATCTCGGCCACCTCCACCTCGGCCCGGCTGTGCCGGTTCACGAAGTTGGCGGTGATGCCAATGGCGAGTTTGCCGCGCATCTCCTTGCGCACGAAGCCTGTGGGCGCCGGGGACACGAGCATGGGGTGGCCGCGAGGGCAGGGCCCCCTTCGCCGCCGCGCTCCCCACTCACCTTCGGGGACGAACTTGCCGCCGCCGGCGGAGATGAGCACGTCGAAGGAGTAGCGGCTGAGTGCGGAGCCGGGCTGCAGCGCGGCCCGCCAGCCCCGACCTGCACCACCGACAGCAGCGTAGCACACGTGTCACGAGCGTGCTGGGTCTCTGCCTCGGAGGAAGCAGCAACCCTCCCGTCCACCCACGTGGCGAGGGGACATTGTGCCCTGTCCAATCGTGTCCCCAAGGGTGCTGGGTGTCCCCCCCCAGCCCAATGCCTTACCCTTGCCAGCCGGGGGCAGAATGCCCTTGAACTGCACATTGATGTGAACCTCCACCCCCAGGAGCAGGGCCACCTTCAGCAGGATCAGCTGCAGCTGCCGGATACCTGGAGCGTGGACACGGAGGAGGGCAGCCCAGCACGTCCCCGTGCCCCATGGTGGGTGTGCTGGGGTGTCCCCAGGGATGCTGAGCAGGTCCCCACTGCCACTCACTGATGTGGTCCAGGGTCCCGGTGCAGAAGCGCCCATAGAACTTCTTGGCACCCAGCGCTCGCAGGTCGTGGATGGTGAAGGGCCAGAGGTGCAGGACGTTGTTGCGGGAGAAGGAGCCCCTCTTCTCGAGCAGCACCACGCGGGCACCCAGCAGCGCCAGCTCGATGGCCGTGCGCAGCCCGCACGGACCAGCCCCCACTACCAGGCACTGGGGGGGACATGGGCCACATGGGGACGGGCTCCGGTGCGATGGGGATCCATCCCCACGGATCCCCAGCACGGCGGCAGCATCTCCCTGGACCGGCTTGGGATCTGGCCTCCCCTTCCCTGGGAGAGCAATCACCACAAGGAGCGCCTTGAAGGGGACCCCAGGGGTGCCCCCGCCACCATCCTGCCTTCCTGAACCTTGCACTGCTGCAAGAGCAGCAATTAAAGGCTGGGCGAGATAAAGGAGCTCGTTTCCGCTTGCAGCAGCTGCAGAGCAGGGAGCTTTTCCCTGGCAAAGCAGCATGCTGGACCCTGGCCTCCCGCCAGCGCCAGCGAAGGGCAGGACAGGACACGGGACACAGGGCAGGGGGACGGCCAGCCCGGGAGCTTGCAAATAAGGACCCCCTGTCCCATGCAATCTCCCTCCAGCCCATGGGCACTCCGAGAGAAAGGGCACCATGCTGGGCTCCCGGCAGACGCTCCAACTGGGGATGGCACGTGATGGCACCCAAACCCCGTGGGTACCTTGGTGCTGGCGCAGGCCGTGCCCTGCTCATAGTCCCCGTGGGCGGCCTTCTTGTCCAGCTTGCTCCACAGTGCCTTGGCGCTCCACGAGTTGAGGGCGGTCTTGAGCTCCCGGTAGAGCTGGAGCCCCGTGGCGCCCTGCAGCCCCAGGTGCCCACGCAGCTCCCCGAACGTGCCCAGCACCTCCTGGCACTGCCCGGCACGCAGGAACCGCTCAAAGAGAGCATGTGCCGGGTTGCCCGCATCGCTGCTCGGGGCGCTCATCCTGCCTGGGACACAAGGGGTGGCTGAGGTAGGGCAGGGGGTCCCGTTGCTCCCTGCAGGGACCTGCTGAACCAGCCCTGGCTCCAGCATCGCCCATGCGCGGGGACTGCAGACGGCGGCACATGGTGGTGCCGCTCACGGGAGGGCAGCAGCAAGGTACGGGATGGGAAGGGCTTTGTCCCCAGGCCACGCTGCTGTCCTTCGGTGACGGCAGCAGGGAATAGGGGCTCTTAAGTGAGGGGCAATCAGCAGCCCGTTGCTTGCTGTGTTTTTCTCTGCACTCTCCAGTTCCCGTTGGGCCCCTGTGCCAGGGCTCAGGAGAAGCTTTTCCCACCACCAAAGTGGTTGGGGTAGCTCCGGAGAGGCAGGGAGAGCTCCGGGCAGGATGGCAGCTCCCTCGGGACTGTGTCAGCCCCAGATCCTGTTTCCAATGTTCTGCAGCGCTGCAATTGCTGCCTGGCCACGAGCGCTGCTGCTTCTGCCACTGCCACCACGCTCGGCCAGAGCCCCGGGGCCCTCTGCCCCTCTGCCCCTCTTCCCTGGAAGGTCCCAGGGTCCCCATGCTCACAGCAGGGATACGGGATGGTGCAGGGAACCCGCCTTGGCCAATTCTATGGAAAACTCCCCTTATCTGGCCTAATTTGAATCCTTTTTAAAAGACCTGCAGTCACGGAGGGTTTTTGCAGGAGCTTCCTGTCCCTATGTCACAGCAGGTCCCCGCGGGCGGAAAGCAGAACCATGCCCTTCTCCGGGGCTTTTTGGTGCTTTTTGAGCGGGGCCGAGCCGTGCACCTCCACCACCTGGCCGCTGTCACCCCGTGGGGCTGCCGGTCCCCTTGCTGATGTGCATTTCACAAGGCTGCGCATCCGGGCCGCGCTCGGAGCCGACCACAACCCGCACCCAGCCCCAACCTGGCCCCGCGGATGCTGCTCTGGGCGCGGAGCCAGCGCGGGGGGAAGCAGCACCCGCGCATGGGGCAGGGCCCCCGCGCCAGGGCTGGGCCCTAGGAGAGGGTGATGGAGCCAGGAGCATTGGTCCCTGCCGGCTCCAGCGCAACGGGAACGGGCCAGGAGCTCCAGTGAGCAGAGTGGATTCGTGCCGGGGGCCACCCAGAGCCCCGCACCCGCCACGAGACAAAGAGCTGCTGCACGGAGCATCCCAAAGGATGTCCTGATGGAGCATCCTGGGATGTCCCAGCATCGGTGCTGGGACACGGAAGTCCTCAGCAAGCTCCCCATGTCCCCCTGAAATCGCTTCCCAAACCCCCATTCCCCAAGGGGCTGGGGTCAGAGCAGTGCTCGGCGGGGGGGACCAGGGATGCCGTGGGATGCTGTTCCCAGCACAGCGACTCTAGGAAAAGGGGATGCAGACAGCGCCCGCGCCCCTTGCCCAGGGATGCTCTGCTCAGGGCTCCCCACTCACCTCCGGGCCCTGCGGCTGGGGAAACTGAGGCAGAGCCCGGGGCCGGGTGCGCGTCACGGGCGCGCAGGAGCGCACAGGAAACGGGCTGGCGCTTTCCGCAGGCGGCCGCCGGATGCCCCTCTCCTCCCCCTCCAGCTGCTGAGGGACCCAGGCGTCCGGGCTGCGCGGGGGGCAGGGCACGGCCGCCTCCGTCCCACGCCAGAGAAACTGCCTTTTTTTTCCCCGCAATGCTCCTTTTTCAGGCCATTGTTGGCAGGCAGGCGCTGGCGGGGGCGTTGCAGGAGCCCGAGCTCTGCCCGCTGGCGGTGGTGCCCGGGGCGGTGGCAGAGCCGTCCCCGGCGGCGTCAGCGCTCGGTGCCCGCGCGCACGGGGCGAGGGAGGCAAGAGCCGCTCCCGCCTCCAGCCCCGGTCCCGTCGCCTCCTGCTCCGGCTGCACTTCCTCCCGCAGCCAGAACTGGAGACCAGGAGCCAGTGGCGGCTCCACGCGGACACAGCCCCGGCCCCTCTGCGCTCAGAGTCTGAGGCCAACACGAGCTGCAAGGACAAGGGACGAGACTGCAGCAGGACCCCCGCAGTGGCACCGGGTACCTGGGAGCAGAGGATGGAGCCGCTCGGTCAGCCAAGGTCACTCCCAGTTGGATGCTGCCTGTCGGTTGCCGGTGGCCGCATCGTTCCCTTGCTGCCCGGCTTGGCCAAGGCCACCAGGATCCCACGGGGCCACCAGGATCCTGGGGGGAGGTGACTGCGGTGACAAGGCGCCGGAGGCTGGCGGGGACGGTGACTCAGAGGCACGCCGTGGCACAGGGCGAGGGTTGCGTGAGTCACGCGCGGTGCCGCCGGCCCCGCAGCTCCACGGTGCCGGACACGGTGCCTGCGCCCACCTGCGGCCCACGGCAGCCGTCTCCGGCGCCCCACGGCTCCGCTCCGGCTGCTTGGAGTCCGCGTGGGGCTGTCGGGTGCAGAGTCCGGCCGCAGCAAGAGCCAGGCACTCGGAGCAGGACGTGGACACGGCCAGTCCACAAGGAAGCTGGCGATTTCCCGACTCGCTGAGGGATTGGAAAGAGCTCCCTCTGTTTGTGAACGCTTTGAGGTGCTGGGAAGAACTTGGAGTGCTGGCGAGCTCCATCCTGAGGTTCCAGCCCCAGCCACATCCCCCCATCCCAATTCCAACAACAAAAAATTCCCTTTTTTTTTTTCTCTGATTTTATTAGTTTGGGGTGTTGATTTCTGTAGAGCTTCCTCAACTTAGGCCTTGGGGGCTGCTGTGGGATGCAGCTTCTGCAGCTCCAGCATGGGGATGAGGAAGAGGAAGACGAGGCCCAGGAGAAGCAGCCAGAGCAGAAGGGCCGAGTGCTGCGGGAGGAAGAGCCATGGTCGCCCCAGTTCCTTAAGGGACACCTGGGACCTGTGGAGAAAGGGGCCGGAGGCCGTTGTCATCCAGAGGGGCAGAGACCCAGGACTGTCAGGGACAAGGAGAGGACCTGGGGAACGTTCAGACTGCCGTCAGCAGCTGCTTCTGCAAGCCCTTGGACAGTGCAGGGGACGTGCAACCCTGTGGGCAAGCGGGGACAGGAACTGCAGCCCAGCTCTCCCTCCCCACAGCCCTGTTCCCCACATCATGCCAGGGATGCCCATGGGGCTGGTCTATGGGGACCCTCCAGTGGCACATGGGGCCCCCAAGGTAGCACATGAGGATCCCACAGCAGCACATGGGGACCCCAAGGTGCCACATGGGGCAACCACAGTGGCACATGGGGCAGGACAGGGGCACCATGGAGGCCGATGCCCGCTCTGCGCCACCCACGTGAGCTCCGGCTGCTCTGGCTCGGCGAGCTCGGCGCCCAGGCCCCCGCTATCCATGGGCTCCCCCGTCACGCCGCTCCGTCTCCGCAGCTCCGTCTCGCTCCTGGGGAGGGAGGCGACGGGACACGGGGCCATTGCCAAGGGGCAGCCAGCACCTCGTCGAGCCCCTGGCCTGTCACCATTACCTGGGGGCGCTGGGCTCGTGCGCCGGCTCCGCTCGGCCATCCAGGCTGGCACCTGGCTGGGCACCGACATGGGAGCATGAGCGAGGACAGGGCCCAGGGCCCAGTTGCTTCCATGCCGCGCCAGTTCCGTGCGCATCCTTACCAAGAGCTGCTTGGGAATGACGGCGATGCTGACCCTGCGCCGTGCCGAGGCCTGCGGGGACAAGGGGGGACCCGTGTGAGCATCTCCTGGGCGGGCGCTGCCCCAGGCGCTGCCCCTCGCGTCCTTCCCGGGCCTGGGAGCGCGGCGCCGCGGGAAGCCGGGAGACGAGGGAGGAGGGCGCAAGCGGAGAGCGGGCACTGTCCCTGCTGCTCCCGGAGCCACCCCCTACCTCTGGAGCTGCGCGGCGGGCAGCACCGCGTCCGAGCTGCTCCTCCGGGGCAAGCCCGGCGCTCTCGCTCTGCGGCCCTGCAAGGCAGAGGGAGCTGCCTGAGGCGCGCGGCCCCGCTGCCCGTCCCGCCGCCCTCAGCGCCCACTCCTGGGGCCCAGATTCCTGCTAGCAGAGCCGGCCCGCGGCAAGCGGGGACGCAGGGGGACGTGCGGGGACGCGGGGGCTCTGCGGAGCCGCTGCCCTCCTCACCTGCGGGAAGCTGCGTGCCAGCGCGGGAGGCCTCAGCCGCAGCTCCGCTTCATCTGCCGGCGGAGAGAAGACTCTTAAAAACCACGCAGACTAAAGGCAGAGGGGACTGAGGTGCCGGGAAACAAGAGGGACAAGAGCGCGGGCTCCTCCACGTGCAGCTTCCACCCCGGGATAAGCTGCGGGTTTCCCCAGGTCGGCAGATTTTATTGCACACAGAGATGAGTGTGCGGGGTCTGCAGGGAGGGCCCTGGAGCCCGAGGACAGTGCCCGCCTTGTGTCCCCCTGGGCTGCATTCCCAGCCGGGCCGCAGCTGCTGGGCCGTGGCCCTGGGGCCACCAGCCCCTGCTCCCCCGGTGCCACAGGAGCCGCCTGCATTTGTCCTCTGTGGCCACCATCAGCTCTCGGTGGCCCCAGAGCCCGCTCAGGTGGCTGGCACAAGGGCCCCACTCCGCAGCACAGGCTCCTGGAGGGGCTTGGGAGCAGATCCTGCAGCCCCGGCAGCAGAGCCCGCCTCACCCTGCGCCTCCCCCAGCTGCCGGTTGCGGGAGTTTTGCTGGATGAGCCGCTTCATCTCCTCGAGCTCGGCGTGCTCCCGTGCGTGGTGCCGCTTCAGGTTCTCCACGTGCTGCACCATCACCTCGGCCGCGCGGCTCATCCGGGCCTCCTGGGTGGGTCGGGGAGCAATCACATCCCTCGCCCTGGGGACCTGGGTCCCTGCAGCATCCTCCAGGGCCCAGGACAGGTCTCCACGGCACCTCCCAGCGCCCAGGAGGCCTTGTGCCCGGCACTGGTAGCAGCTCAGGGTCCCGCGGTGCTCACCTGGTGCACGGCGCCGAGCTTCTCGGCGGCACCGGTGGCCCGCGCCACGGCCGCCGCCAGCACTGCCAGGTTGTGCCGCAGCTGCTCCAGCGCCTGTCGGGCGTCCGCGGCCGCGCAGCTCCGGCCCAGCCTCTGCGAGCACAGCGCCAGGATGGAGCCCGCGCTGCGCGATGCCCATGCGCCACGCCGGCACCCGGCAGCTGCTACCTCGAGGGCGGCGCGGCACTGCCCCAGCTCCTCCTGGATGTTGTCCTCGGCCGCGGCGCGCGCCCGCTCCTCCACCTCGAGCCGCTTGTGCAGCGTGAACACATCGCAGCTGAAGGCCAGCGCCAGGTGGGTGAAGGCGGCCTGGGGGGCGAGGACAGGGCAGGGCTGCCTGAAATGCCAGGGACACTGCGACAGCAGCCAAAGAGCCATTTTTTATTGTTTTTATTAGCATAGCTTCCAGCACCACCTCTCCCAGCAAGTGGCTCTGCGGGGCGACCGGGCACGGGCTCCCTTTGGCCGCCTCGCGCTTCCCAAAATAGGAAGCACTAGGAGGACGCTGGGGACTGCAGTACCTGGCAGGAGGCCAGCAGCCGGGCACAGCGTCCACCGTGACACGGGCTGCACCCCAGCCAGTGCTTATCCCCCTGCCCACCGCAGCGTGCGCCCGCGCCGCCGTTACCTCCACATCCTGCTCCGTCAGAGCGGCTCTGCCAAAGGAGAGGGTGGTTGGAGGCCGCGTTTGGACACAGTGGGGCCCCCTAAGCCGCAGTCCACGGGACGCACCGGGCAGAGCCGCAGGGCGCCAGCCGGCCTTACCTGTGCAGACCCAGTCTCTCCAGTAGCGAAGTCTCTGCAGGGGATCCCAGTGGCTCCTCTGGGGTCTCCGTGTCTGCAAGGGAAGCGGCAATAAATCCGGAGGAATATCAGACATCCCAATCCAGCCCCAGGCCTCGATCTGGTCCCTGGTCCCTGCTGAGGAGCTGAGCCCCGCTGGGCCCCCACGCTGAGCCCAATCTCATCCTTGGCCACTTGGAGCAATGAAGGGGGCCCCGGGGACTCACGCACCTTCCTCCGTCCTGTCACTGTTCCCAGGGTGCAGAGTCAGCTCCTGCCTCTCTAAATCTGTCTGCTAGGAAAAAAAGAGATAACTCCATGGTGCTGGGCAGCATCCCTAAAAGAGCAACATGAGCAAGAGCCTGTGTCACAGAGTCCCTGTGCCGTTCCTGCATCCTGCTGGGAAGGAGCCCCCCGTCCCTGGCACCCTCACGCTCACCTCCTGGACATGCTCCACACTCCGCTTGCCGCTGGCCAGAACCCCCTCGGAGCCACCCTGCCGGCCGCTCATGCTCCCTGGGGACAGAGAGGGTGCCGGAGAGGGGTGCCAACGTCACCCAGCCGCACTCCGAGCGCCCGGACCCAGCGCAAGGAAGCAGCTCCCGGACCAGGAGTCACCCGGGGACTCGCAGCAGCACCGCTGGGCATCGATCGTGGCTCTTAACGCAAGGAGGCAAGTGCAGCCTTCCCCTGCCCGAGCGCCCCGAGGGGGACCCCCTCCCGGACACACAAATCACAACCCGCCCCCCCGGCGCTGTCCCTACCTTCCTGCAATGCTGCCAGGAGCGCGGGTAGCTCCCGCCGCTCCCTGCTGCAAGGGGGGCAGGAAGTGGGGCAGGGAGATGCCAAGGATGCTCCCGCGGCAGAGAGGAGCCCGCGGGGCAGCCCCCAGCCCCTCCAGGTGCCACCAGGGCAGCAGCATCCCCTCGTCGGCACGCGCCGCAGTGGGGCCGCCCCGTGGCTCCCCGCTCCACCGGCGTGCGCCCAGCAGCCCAGCCCTGCGCTTGGCGCCTTTCCCAGCCCTGCGAGCCGGCCGCCGAGCACCTTCCCGAGCCGCGTCCAGCCGGGAATGAGTCAGCCGGGTTCCACTCCCTGCGCTCTGCTTCCCCCCCACGCCCGTGCGCCAAGCGCACTTTGCAGCGCAACGAGGAGCCCGGGCGCCATCTGATGTCCCTGGCACGGGAAGGGCAGCGTCGCCAGCTGCCCACCCCGCAAACTGCACCGGGCAGACCCAGCTGCTCCCAAAGCCCCACAGCTGGGTGCAAGGAGGAGCTCGATGGGGACCAGGGATGCTCTGGCATGCTGGGAATGGAGGGTGCTCGTGTGGGGCAAGGAGACTGCCCTAGGGAACGATGGGCCCCGTGCATCCCAGCTCTGCGTGCCCAGCGGGAAAGCGGGAAGGATGGAGGGGCTGATATCCAAACACTGCTCCCCACTCCGGCAACAGGGACCTTCCCTGTCCCTGCTCCGGCAACAGGGACCTTCCCTCTCCTCTGCACAAGCCCGGGGCCCTTTCCGTAGCCGCTGCAGAAGCAGCCCCGTGCCCAGGCGTCCGTCCCGCTGTCCCCACACGCGGCACCCGTCCCGCACCTACCTGCGGGGCTGCCAGCTGCTCCCGCTTCACTGCCGCCGCTCCCCGTGTCCCTGGGGACGTCCCCGCGCCTCCTGCTCCCCTGTCCTCAGGGAGGCCTCAGGGAAGGGCTTCATGCACAGAGCCCCGCGGCTCCCGCACACCTACCACAGGAGGCACGCGGTGGCTGTGCGCAGATGGGAGAACGCCTCTAAATGTTATATTTTTAAAGCATTTTTCTCACCCAGCGGTAGCTCCACGCTCCTCTGCTTAGTGTGGAGGCATCTGTGGGAAAAGAGGTGGAGAGGCCCGCGCTGATCCGGGACGGCGCTGCTGGGACCCGTGCTGGTGCCCAGGCAGGGATGCGAGGTGTTCCCACCCTCGGACCTGAGGGGTTTGGGGGTGCGCGGCCGCTGCCTCCGCTGTCGGGGGGACACTGAGGTGGGCGGCTCGTGGGCTCTGGCCGGGGGAGCCGGGCGATCCCGCAGCGCAAGCCGATGTCCCCTGCCTTGTTACCTGCCCCAGCTCAGCCCGTGCGGCGGGAAGACGGTGCAGGGGCTGCGCCAGCGCTCCCCAGCCCTCAGCGCGATCCCGGCAGGGGACCGAGGACGGAGAAGCCGGGAAGGAGCCCGGCGGGAGCCTGCGAGGAGGGAGAGCAGCCGGCATGTGAGGCAGCGCGCGCTGCCAGGGGAGAGCTCCACGCCAGGAGGCCTTTAAAGGACATGTGGGCGCCGGGAGCTCCCTCGGCTGCCGCGGGGCCGGCACCGGCATCGGCACTGACTCCCGCGCCCGCGTGCCCCAAGTTTGGGCTGTAATTGGAGCTGGGGGCAACGGGACATGGAGCAAATGTGTCCCTCCGCATCCCTCTGCCGGGGGCTTGGAGCAGGACAGCGAGTCCAGGACCCCTGCGCACTGCAGCCCCCTTATATACATGCAGCTCTCTTATATACGTGCAGCCTCCTCAAACATTTGCAGCCCCCTTATATACCTGCAGCCCCTTTATATCCACGTGCAGCCCCCTTATATCCACCTGCTGCTGCCACTTCCACGGCACATCCAGGTCTCTCTTTCCCTGCACCCCTACTCAGCCGCCCTCCTTCCCAGCACCTCCAAGCTCTTCCTCGGACCCTGTCCCTCTTGTCCCCCTCCCCCAAATCCATTACATCCCTAAAGCCGCTTTCTGCCCATAATGAGCTTACAGGGAGGTGGGAGGGATGCTCTGGGTTAGAGGGGACTGCCGGGTGGCCAGGCCAGGGCCGGCGCCTAGGCGAGAGCTGCGGCTGGAGCCGGGGCTGGAGATGCAGCTGGAGCTGCAGCCGGAGCTGGGGATGGAGACGGGACTGGAGTCACTCAGCGCTCGGGACCTCCGTGCTCCTGAGCGGGCAGGTGCCCGTGGGAGCCCAAGCCCAGGGCCTCCCTCCCAGAGGCTTTTCCAGCTGCTCGGCCACTGTCCCATGCGTCTCTTAAAGGCAGCCAAGTCCCCAGCCCGAAGCCAAGCTCAGATAAACTCAGCGCCCCCACCGAGAGGAAGGCCAGGCCCCAGCAGAGGGAAAAACCTCTGATTTTTGGTGGAGATTCAGTGGAGGGAGCCATGGCACCTGCCGCTATGGCACCACTCTCCCTCCCCTGTGCGCAAGGCGCTGTTTGTGCCTAAACAAAATGTTTTATTACTTAATAAATACAAATAAAACCTTTTCCAGACAAACGCAAACTCCCTGCTCCAAGCAGCACCCTAAAACAGCAGCAAGTGGTGACTTGTGAAGGGGACTCATCCCTTTCTGCAAACAAGTTAACCTTGCGAACCATCACAGCCAAAGAGCCTCTAGAAGTATTTGTTAACCCCTCGGGGCTCTTCCCCACCCCGCTGCCTTTTTTTCCTTCAAATCAGAGAGCACCTAAACCACGACGACAAGCTAGGTATTATTGGGGCTTTAAATGAGCAAAAATAGCCTGGTCCACCGTGCACCAACCTGTTCAGCGTGGACAACGGGGACGAAGTGAGAAGCTGCCAGCAGGGACGGGAGCAGCCACCGCCGCTTCTGCCTTCCCCTTTCCAGCAAGGTCCCGCGGCCGCCTGCGGCAGCCGCTCCTCGCCGGGCTCCTCCCGAGGAGCCCGCAGGCGGCGGAGCCTGCGGTCATCTGGATTAGCCCCTCGCGGGCTCGGGCGGAAGGCTGCCCGCAGCCCCGCTGGCGGCTACGGCTCATGCGGCAAATGTGATTTACGAGGTCGGCGCGGGGGGCCAGACCCGCAGCGGGCACCAAACCCTGACCCTGCGCCAGGAGCATCGCCGCGTGGCCCCAGCGGACAAGTGCCCAGCGGCTGCCAGAACGCCAGCGGGAATAGGATGCTGTTGTTGTGCTTAAAAGGTCACTGGCAAAAAAATAGAATAGAGAAAAAAAAAAAAAAAGCATTTCTGCTTCTTTGATTTAGTTTTAAATTTCAGGTGGAAATAAGACCCTGCCACCTGCTGAGCTCCCACCTGAGCAGTTCGGTCTTGCATTGGGACCCCCTTCAAGGGCAGAACTGCAGCCCCGCGTGCTGGGGATCCGCGTGCGCCCGACTGAGAGCTCCTCACGGCAACCCAGTCATCTGCAGCTATTTAACAGCTCCCACCAGTGCAAGAGCAAGGGTGAGAGCAACTCCCGCAGCTCGGACAGGCTGGCAGCTCCATTTCGGAGAGGAGTGGCTCCTCAAGGGGCTCGCATGGTTCCTAGCTGTGGCTTTTGGTCCTCTGCACCAGGGTGCTGCATGGCCCAAGGTGGCTCCTACATGGCTCTGCGCTGCCAGCATCTCCGCCTTGATGATCCTTGCCCCTCTCCCACCTGCCAGGGACTCTCGGGGATCTGATATGAGCATCAATGGGTGACCAGGCTGTGTTTTCACAGGGTACTGTGGGAGGATGGGGAAACAGCACAGAGGATATCACCCAGGCTATTGCAGAAAATTCATTTCCTTAAAAGAAAACTACTAGTCAAAAAAGGGAGTTCCCCTCCCCATCATTAAAGACATAAAGCTTCTATAAACAGAAGCAGAAGCTGAGGAGGAACCACTCACAAAGAGTGAATAAATGAGGTTGAAAACATACCCTGCCTTGTGCCTACACCCAGAGGAGCCCTCTCGCAGCCTGCGCTTCAGACCTCTCACCCACTCCCCTAATAATTTTGATCAGACCCTGCCCAGGGGACCAGCCAGCCCTGGCTCTCCCTTTGTGCACAAAGCTCTGCTGAACTGTAAAACCTGAATGCTATTTTATGGTGCTTCCACCTCTTTGCACTGTCCAGGCTGGATTTTAAAACTCTTGGGAAGGTCAGGCAGAGTCTGAAGGGTTTTGTGAGTGTGTTGCAGCCACCACACGTGGTGCATCCTCCTAGAGCACCCAGGAACTCCAGGGTTCACTCCAGTTCTCAATCCCAATGGTCACCTTGAGGAGCAGCTTGAGGATGCTCCACACCAGGGAGCCTGCAGCATCCGGGACAGTGTCCCAGGAGCTCCAAGGGGACACTATGGACATATCCATGCTCCACCACCTTGACATGGTCACCAGCAACAGGCAAGCAGAGCACCAGGGGACAGGACGATGGCCGTGGCTCCTGCTGGGAGTGACTTTGCAGGGACTGCAGCCTAATAAAGACAGAGCAGGAGGCTCAGGCCTTAGCGACAGGGACCCATGTCTATTTATGTCATATAACGGGCAGTCTTACAATAGCTTCCCCAGGCCCGGCGCGAAAGCGCTAGCACACAGATCCATCCGCAATTTGGCTCTCCTGGGATTTCTTTCCTCCAGCTAGCGCAAACTTTCAGGCATCATCCATCCAACACCACCTAAAATAGCTCTGGAGGATCTCGCCGGAGAGAAACGTCCGCTCCGGCTGTTGGGGGCATCGCCCAGGGCTTCGGTCCCTATCCCCAGTGGGGGCTCAGGATCAGGGAGCCCGTCGTGAGCAGGGAATTCTCACGCCAACGCATCTCCCTTCACCAACACAAAAGTTTGTGGATCCCTCACAGCACCATGCCCAAGCTGCTGGAGCTTGGGAGCAGCTCCAAGCTTGTGGAGCTGCTGGAGAGAGTCCAGCGCAGGGCTACCAGGATGATCAGGGGCCTGGAACATCTGCCCTATGAGCAAA
>JAVCKT010023453.1:3828-14774 GCA_032273925.1 Rhynchotus rufescens
AGTCTCCGTATTCCTTGGGGTTAAAGGAGCTGCCAAGGCAAGGTGCAAAGCTGGGCTCTCATTACAGCTGGCAGGGGAGCTCCCAGGACAGAGCTCAACCTGGGCATGTCAGTGCCACAGCTTGCCAAATCCATGTGCTGCTAATGGGGTATTCCTGTTGGTCAATATAGGCTTGGAACTGTGGTTCTGGCTTGCAGATTGTTCCTTGCCTTTTGTCGTGCTGAAGGAGTTCAGAGTCCTTCATCATCTTCGTCATTTGTGCAGCACAGGTCAGACAGGTGGTATCTAGCTTGTATCTGCTTGGAGTGAACCTTAGCTTTTTAATTTTCCACAAATCCTGACTTATTTTTTTAAGATTGAAGTAATTTTTAGGATGTGTCAAGCTATGTTTCACCCCTGAAGATAAATTACTCTTCAGTTACCACATCACCTGACTCATCCTAGCTATTTGTTGCTTTTGTGAGGAAAATTGCTGTCTTTTGGGAAAAGACATTCAAGCTAAAGCCTGAGTGTAAATAAATGGGTTTATTTTACAGCAGTTGTGGCACCTGAACTTGGCCTCATAGCCATGCAGGAAACTTGGACCCTGATATTAAAGCGAGTATCTCAGCCACAAATCACTCCCTCTTTTCAATACAGGTTTCTTCATGGTTCATTCTTGAAAACCTCTAAGTCAAAGGGAGTGCAGGTGCATATATATTTTTCCAGTCTGCTTCTTTAAGCATATGCACAGTACTTGTTAGGAAGAACAAAGACACGGTAACTTGTCTATGTGCTCATCTGCAGGTCTTCTTTTGAACTGGGAATATATTGTGACCTTGGTTCCTACTGGGAGCTCCTGATGTCCTCAGAGGGCTGAGGGAGTATTGTACCCTCCAAAGAGCAAAGCAGATAAATAACGGGCTGCAAGGCACCCTGCTTTGCTTCAACACGTATGCCGTGATAAAGATAACATCCCAAAAGTGCCAGGTGGCTGCAGATCTGCAACCCCAACAGGCCACCAGCAATTAGGCAGGGCCCGTGATGTATAATTCACACCCTGCTCTTCAGAGTTTACACAAGGGTCTGTGAAGTTCACAGGGTGATGGATTGAGGAGCGTTAGATGTTTTAATGATGCAACACTATGAATAGTAATTTGGAGAGAATAATGAAGATGCCTGCCGAAGTTTACAGAGCAGCATTTTAACTTTTGGAGTCTTTTTTTTTTATTTTTTTTTCTTTCAGTGGTGCTAGAAAAAAAATAAATCTGCAAATAAGGAAGGTCTCATTGCTAATGAGCCCGATAGTAAAAGCAGATAAGCATCAAATGGTGTTTATTGAAAAAATCAACCTCTAGTCTCCTCTATTCTGAAATTAAGTTATCTCTGAGCACAACTTCACTTTTCTAAGGACTTGCTGAAAGTTAACCAATTACCGTGTCATGTCATTAACATGCAAAATGGTTTTAGAACATTGAGTTTATATAATACTTGAAAAGGTTCTTATTAAAATCATCCTACCTTTTTGCTTCTTCCTTAGGCTATAATGACTGAAATGCAAAAATCATTTAAACTTTTTATTCTGTAATGCATTGAGCTGTGCAGAACTATTTAAACTACTCTCTTTACAGAAGCTGTAAAAAAGAAACACAATTTTAGATGGGAATGAATTAACTTCCCTGGTCTTAAACGATATTTATATCCCTCAACAATTGTTGCTAATGGGTACATGTGTTCTTACTGGTTTATATATAATTTTGAGTCAGCAATGATGATGAAGAAGAGGCAAGAGATGAAACCAAAGTGAAGAGGAGTACTTGGGAAGCCTGATATCCATGCCTCTGTTTTTCTTATTAATTTTCTCATCTCTAACAGTGTGTTTGCATTATGACAAGCAACCAAAAGCGAAAAAAGAAAGAGGGAAGACAAGATTATAATTCCAATGCACACACTGCTGGCAGGTCGCTGGCCTTGTGGAACGATGGATGTGCTCTATTTAGAAAACTGAGATTTGTCTTGGCCTACTTTGTTTCAGTTGTAAAAGCATGCAATTAAATGATGGGAATAAGGTTATGCGAGACCAGGTGGATTCCAAAGACTTGAATGTTTACAGATATTTATAAGAAACTGTGGAGAAGGACACGTGCTAGATCTGCTTGATCTGTGTGCCTGTCCGCAAAGCCTTCTCTCCTAGGGCTGCGTTGCAGAGCAGCCCAACTTGGCAGCCACGTAAAGAGGAGGCTGAACGTGCGAGGGCACAGGGAATTACTGCACCTTGTTGATCCACTTCATTTGCTTGGTTTTGCTGTTGTTTTGGGGTCTGTTCTAACTTTACCAGGAATTCTGGGCACGATCTGATAATTCTCTGGCACTATTTTGCGCTCTTCGTGGGGAATGTGTTGCTAATAGGACGTTACTAGGACAACCTTAGCTCTTCTGACAACCACTTAATTTCTGTTATCTCCGAGACCGGGCAGCCCCACAAGAGCTGAGTGCAGTGGCCAGTTGGAGAGATGCCTTGTAGCATCTTTGCAATATGAGGGAGAAGAGCTCTACATCCAAGAGCTCATAGGATATTTGTGTAGTGGGGAGGCAGACGAGAGCATGGGAAAGACTAGAAAAAATGTGAAAGCAAAGCACAAATAGAGTGATTGTTAGCAATAACTGGGGGAAAAGCAGGACAGAAAACAGACATGTTTTCTTCAGATAGCTGATGGTAACGTGCCCTAGCAGTTCTGATGACGAGCCCCTGGTCTGGGAGCTTGCACACCAGTGCCCTGCTGCTTTCTGCAGTGGTTTTTTCCAAAGAATGAGCTAATAAGAATCAATTTGCAGAACAAAGCAGACAAAACTTTGGCTTCTGCTCAGGGGAACTTGAGCAATTCTAGCTATAGATCAGGCTTCAACAGGAGCCAAATGTTGATCCATGAAAGTGTAATTATTCTGTTTCATTTGGAACCTTTTGTTCTGGATTAAATTCAAGACTACCGTAAGCCCCATTATAAGATTCTTTTTCTTTCCAGCCAAGAGGAAAAGAGGCCTTTTGAGTTAATAGCTCTACTTTGTTTTAATTAAAAATGAGGGAAAAAACACCTCTTCCTTGCCTTTCTTTAAGAATCTTCCCTTCTGTAAAACAGCAGCCAGCAGGCTGTGGTTTAGTATAATGGGTCTGGCTTTGAGACCACGTTATATTAGGGAATATAAATGGTAAGTGATATTTTATTTGTAAGATACAGTACTGATTGTCATTTTCAACTACAAGCTGAATACATTTTTGGTATTTAAATTGGAAGCAATTGCAGATTTCTGGCAAAGCCCACAAAGTCTGAAATTGGAGATGTGAGTTACTTGCTAAACTCCTTTTGCTTGAAAGCCTGGAAAGAGCGGAAAGAGGAAATTGGAAATAGAATATTCTCTGCAAGTGTCAAGAGAACGAAGAGAAAAAAAATAGTGTTGGAGCATCCTGCAAATGTACAAAACTAGAGATGTTTTTAAGGATGAAGTGATTTGGGGGGATACATATGGGATAAAGAACAGCATAGGAGGTTGATGGCTCACCCCCTATGAAATAGAGAGTTCTTTATGTTAAGAACTGACCTGAATAACACTTTGTAATAATTTATTAGACCACAGTACTTCACTTAAATATGTACATTTACTAGTTTATGTGCATCTTTTTTGTTTGTTCTTTCATGTCTTTTTAGGTTATATTTCCTGATTCAAGGAACATTTCTAGGGGAAGAGCATCCTAGTGATCTGCTTTGTAAAACCATAAAAGTTATGTTTGCCTGACCTGTCATATCTCACTGTTTTTAATTTTTCCATTGATGTGTCAGATACAACATTATTGCACTACAAATAACTAACCAAATTCTAAGTCAAATTCTAGCTTGCAAAAGGAGCGCTGCTGGCAAACACCTCCATGCATTTTTAGCACCTCGTGCTTGCAAATCCTTGTTTAAGTATTCACTGCTACGAGTGAACCCGCACAGGAGGAAGGTAGGGCAGGGGAAAGAGAAGCTGAGACAGACAGTGATTTGTTTAATTCGACAGGGTAAAGAGGCTGATTAGAGCTTGGAAATTCTTGGCTCCCGTGACAAACCCATCCCACTAACGAGACCAGGGAGGCTCTGGCTGCGCTGCACAGGGGTTGCACAGAACTAACAAGCCGGCAGCGTGTGAACCACCCTCGCTGTGCTGGGCAGTTCTGGGGATTGCAGGCAGATCCACAGAGGGAATGAGCTTTAAATTTCAGCTGGGCAGCCATGCCAGACTGATGTCTTCATTTCTTTTCCTCACTAAAATGAAAAGCCAGAGAAAGGAATTAATTCACTTAGCTTTGGAGGTGACAGAAGGTACAACACAAAAGCAGGCGAGCTCTGGGGAGGCACAACTGATGCTGCATACATGCCTTCTCACCTGGACATAGAGAGGCTAGATCCACTTGCTTAAGATACTAGTTATCAGCATTCAGCCTTCTTCTGTGCTAGAGGGTATTTAAGTCCACATCTCCTAGGATCTAGAAGAGGTCCTAACCAAATAAGGTGTCCTCCTGCTCTCCTGCTCTTTTGTTAACTCTGGTTTTCTTTTTATACAAAAGAATGAAACCCAGGAGCAGCGGCCGGGATGCCACTGGCCCATGTCGCAGACCGTAGGCAGCAGCGCAGCGAGAGCCACTTGCTGCCTCGGCCTCTCATTACCCTGAGTATTTTATACATAATGAGCAGCTGCAACATGAGGTGCCTGTTCCCAGTCCAAAATAGCCTGTTGTCTACATCAGGCTGCATTCAAACTGGGGAAGATCAAAGAAGATTGTGTTTTCTTACTTCTCAGGCAGCAGCCCTAACAGACAGTTTCCTTGCTTGCCTCTTCTTCCCTTTTCTACATTGTTGTCATTTACAAAATAATATAAAGAATTCTAAGGAATGAAGGATGTAAGTATAAGATGTAAGTATGAAGGATATATGTAGATTTTTCTGTTCCTTAAAGGTGCACTTTGTTTTTGTGACAAGCTGTTGGTATTTAGCTGGCCGGTGTATAGGCCCCTTGCAGAGATAGGCTAGAGTCCTATAGCAGGCAGCATAAATTTGGCAGAGATGTGCTTAAATACTGGACTCATGTCCTCTTCTGTTGTAGCTGCTGACTTGTTTGAGCCCTGTCTGTATTTCTTAACCAGTCAAGTATTCCTGTAAGTAAGTAGTAAGTAACCAGTCAAGTATTCCTGCAAGATGTTATCGAGAGACTGATACCAACTGCAGTTGTGTCTGTCAACTGCAGTGAAAATTAATCAGCTACATTTTCTAGCACCCATAGCCCATACTTGATTAACCACAGTATGTATGAAGTACTAAGGAAAGGCAGAGACTATCGTGATTCTGTTTGCTGTTTGCTTTCACATGAGTCCACTGTTAACTTTTTTGGGTTCTTTTTATAAAGATGCTGTTGACTGACTGTGAGCAGCATTTTTTTTCAGTTGCATAAGGCCTGGGAAAACGGGCTCTGTCTGACTCTTCCACAGTGAATGGCTTTCAAGTTAAGCCATGGCTGCAGCTATTGTGCTCTAGCTGTGACACTATAAATAAAGTTATTAACATCAATATGTAAATGGCTTTCTATTTTGGTTCTCTGTATTGTCTGTAAAATCTAGGGCAGTTATTCAGTAAGAATCATCTGCTGTTTAGCACAGAGCCTACCAGCATTTGATGCTGTGTGGGCTTCTCAGGCTTTTTTTTTTTTTCTTTCTTTCTTTCTTTGCCTTGGCTTTTAGAATCCAGCTCCTTTGCCACTTTCTTTCTTGTGGTCTATAAGAAATAGTCTGGCTGTGCTAAGCATTTTCAGGCTTCCGGAGAGTGGCTCAGTACTTCAAAATAGCGAATCATCTCTTGATATCTGAACTATAAGAGCATTAAAAGCAGCTACACAAACACCCAACTCCACAGCTGCTATTTGCCTTAGCGTGCAGCTTGCAAATTCCAGTTTGTTCCAAGAGCTTTATGGTTCCTGTTTTGTGTGCTCCGTTTCCTTCCTCTCCCCTTGCCATCCCTCTGCAACTGCCTGGCAGCCCTGGGCCATGTTCGTGCCGCTAATTAGTATAGTTGCAAGTGAAACAGCCAGCTCCCGGAGGGATGGCACAGATATACTGAATTAGACCTCCAGATGTATATATACTTATACATATGCATGCATGCTTATATATATTTATATATGTATATGTATGTATACACTACTTTGTTAACATTTTAATAGTCATGACTATTCCTATTCTGAAGAGCAAGTTGTTCTAATCCAAGGTATCTGTTTAGAAACCTGCCTACATCTGTGCTTGGGACAGGACCTATAGTGTTGTGATGGCTTTAGACCAAATTTCAAGCTCAGGTGAGGCATTGCTGAGCAAAGACCTGCATGCTGCACTTCTATGTGTCACATAAGATAACTTATTCCAATTTCTCCTGCTCTGCTAGTGTATATCAACCTGGCCTCGCCACATCCCCTCCGGAGAGCATCCCAGCCAGTTTGTCCTGTGACTCATTAACTGCAGTTTTAGTGCCAGCTGCCTTAGTCCAGAGATGGGCACCTGTCCCCTGCTGCAGCTAATACCATCTCCTGCAGCTTAGCCAAAGGCAACTGTGCCACTAACACACTAGCAAGTGTGTGTCTAATTTCATTCCTTGCTTCACGTTGCACTTAGTTTTATTGTTTGTACAGTAGATGAATGTATAGCAGTGTTTTAAAGCTGTGACACCTACTGTTGTCAGAATTGAGCTCGTCCTTTCAAATGCCAGGCACTTCGTTTCATTTTCTATAAATAATCCTCAAGCTAAAATTGCTGCTGCAGTACAGGCTTACAAGGTGAGCAGAAATGGGCTAGACTATTTTTGCATAGGTAAAAAGGTCTGATCTCCTAACTTTTATTTTTATGGTCTGAAATGCATTATATCTCTAAGGTGGCTTTCTCTGTTACAGATTCTTGCCCGACTGTTGATTTTATTGATAATAGTGCAGTGGCAAACTAATAACTGTTTGCAGGAGCTTCATTTGGAGACAATATTTTGCGAATATCGAGAGGAGCAGGCAAATGGCTTGGTGAAATATCTTAATGCATTATCACAGAAATGAAATTTTCCAATGGAGCATGCAAGAAAAAGCTATTTCTTTATATGCAGATCTATTATTCTAGTGATGGCAATTACAGTAATTCTCTTGAAATCAAGATAAAATTATATGCCTTCTTTATTATGAGAAGAAACCACTGATTGCAGAAAGCAGGGGAGATCGAGTGAGAAGTTAGAAACATTCACAGCTGCAGTAAGTAGACCTGCCTTGCCACTGTCCCTGCTTCTACAGGCCATTTTGTGCAAATTTTCCCTGGATTGATGAGGCCAGAGGCCAGATCCTGCTTTGCTGTAGTTCTCCCACATGGCCTGGAGCCCCTTTTATCTTCTTTATATGCCACGCTGCTGCCTATGTAAAATGGAGCCTTGTATTCGTAGTGCCCACAGTGAATGTAAAGATTTGTAGGGTGCTCACTCATTGTGTTAGTGAACTCAGGTTTGGTTTCTCTGCACTGACTTTCTCCTTACGTGTGTTTGAGACACCTTTGGTGCCAGGATTTCTAAGCAAGAGGCAATATGCAGTATGTCACACTTTTTGAGCCACTTTTTGTTTGTTATTTTTTCACTGGAGTGGGCCACTCACCCTAGGTTTGTTTTCTCTCTGCACATTCAAAATACTTTTTAATATTTCGTTGTTTTAGCCATTTCCCGATGCTGTTTTACCTGAAGACTTATTTGCTTTGAGAAGCTGGAGACACACTGGCCAATTTTATTTTATAAAGAAAAAAAATGGAGGCAGAGACAGCCCAATACCTATCAAAGGTTAGATTTGAGGTGCCTGGACAGCTTAGCCAGCAAAATGGAAACGAAAGTGGTGCAAATGTTTTCTGATATTACAGTATGTGATCTGAATGTCATAAAGTAGATTTAACAGTATTTATTAAGAATAAAATAGCTATGCAAAGTTTTTGGTGTATCAAGTGGTTAGGGTTACTAAATAGAAAATTATATGCATACAATATAGTATAAATGCATCGAGTGTAATATTCCCCATTATGAGATGATCTCTACATAGAAATACTCATTTAGTGAGCTTACCAATACTGCTTTCTAAGTGCAAATGGTTTTGCTGCTATTATTGATTATACAATATTATACAATATTTCATTACAGTCGTAGTATTTCTCCTTGACAGCTCGAGTTTTCTGTGTTACTAGAGAAATGCAGATTTATATCGCTTCAGGTGTCATTGATCAGTTTTGATGGTAGGTCTCTAAAAAGGAAACCAAAACCTTGAAGTTAAGTAGTAGCTCCTGCAGAGCTGAGATAACTTTGCTTGGGACTTCTATGTATCTTGTAGTTATTGGTTATTTATGAATGGACTATTAATGAAATGTACAATACTCAGACAGCATGAGTTCAATTTCCTGCAGGATTTTTTCCTTCTCATTTCATTCTGAAATTAAGACAAATCCTCATTCCTACAGAAAATTAAACATGGTATTATTATATTTATTATCAGGCTTCCTTATTAACTAAGAGCAGGTTAATCCCTGAACTAATGAGCAATACAATTTTATTTGGACAGTTGTCCAAACACAGAATAACTAACAAAAGAAGATGCTTTAGCTTTGAGGTTCATTTCTGGTGATGTGGCATTAATATGTCTTAGAAGAGGAGCCTTTGATAGTTGTGGCATATTCCTTCTGTTCCATTTTCCGTTTCGTGGGTCCATTTCTGCTTCCAGTTTCACCAGTGTAATTTTAAAAACTGAAGCAGGTGCACGGATTGGCACCTTGACAGCAAAGTTATACAGCAGGTAGGGCTCCCTTGCACCTTCCTGCAAAAGGCCCTGCCTATCTTAGAGTTTGTCTTCCCAAACTGCCTTTGAGCTGGAATAGCTTTGGCACCCTTCTTACTTATATGGTTTTTTTTTTGTCTTCGACCTAAATGACTGGAATTTTTTTTTTCATATTCCCATCAGTCTCTTCTTAGATACATGATAAAGGCCTGAATTTGCTCTTTCTTAATAACCCCAAATCTCATTTAGACTGTTTGGATTTCTATTTTATGTTTAGCAGACAGTGACATCTAATTTGGCTTGTGATGATGGAGTAATAAAAATGGAGTAATAAAATTCCTTCCACTCATCTCAAAGATACCTATAATGTGCTACATATATAGTTTGGCTTGTAGCCACTGAATTTCTTACTTTATTTGTTTTGCCTTCCTCAAATAGTTTTTCTTTCCAAAGGCTATTTATTACTGCTGTTTCCAGTGAAGAATCAAATTGGTTAAAGATAGCCCACTGAAATAGGAAAATCTTTTAACTCAAGATGTTTCGAGGGAGAGGGAAGCACATTTTTCATGTTTAAAATAAAAGCCGAGTGCTGGTGCTGCCTTCCTGTAAGCCAGCTCTGGTATTTGGGGTTGCTGCTCAATGCTTGTACCCTCCAAACCCACAAAGGTCAGAGGAAAATGGTGTTCCCTGTTACGATTAGGGCAGTGTTGCCCTTTGGGTTGGTTATCTCAGGTTCTTAAATTCTTCTTGTTTCTTGTATTGCTAGGGAAAGACAAACCACCAGTGTTGAGATGAAGAGCGCTGGCTATGGAGGAAAACGCAGCACCGTTTTTCGCTCGGGTTTTGGGAGTGCCAGGAGGGTTAGAGGCTCGTACCTGGGCATTCCCAGAAGCACAGGACTGAAGCAGGCAGAGCTGAAGTCTCAGATGCTGAGTTTCTGCTGCCTGTTTTCCCCTCCATCTGCATCCCGCAGGCAGTTCTACCCTCCCTCGGCAGCGCTTGTGTAAGAGCAGGCACGGGGAAATCAAGTTAATGTCGAGTACTGCGTTTGTGTCTGCAAGGAGGGCAGCCTGTGTGAGTGGTGCTGTGGATTGCAGGCTGCACGTTGTCACGCCCGGCTGCATGAACCATCTGGTCTCCTGCTTTTAGGTCAGTTCTTACGTTGTCACCAAATTACAGTTGCTATGGTCTTGCAGGGTGCCCTTCTTTTTGAACATGGGATATGTTTTTTGCTTTTCATTTTGGGCTGTTTGAGAAAAGGGACAGGGAGCTTTCTGTCTCTTGCTATGAAGAACAAGGTGAGCAAATGACTGCTCCTAGACCGGAGCAGCGTCACTGCGCACATCCGAGTCCAGCTGCCCAAGGGGGAGCCCTGCCAGCTGATGTGTCACCAAAGTGCTAGAGCTCATTTGAAACAATAGGTGATTTACAGAAGTAAACGGATTTTTTGCAAAATGACCATATAAGTTCAGGAAAGTTTAGGAGTTTATCTTTTCACTATTTTTTTTCTTTTTTTTCCCCCCATGACTGTAACTGCAGTTAAAGGAAATATTTTAACCTCTGTTGTGTCTAGCATCTTGCTGCTCTGGAAAATGCTTTTTCTTTTTCTGTACTGCAAAGACTAAGGTCAAGACATTAGCTTGTCACGTAGACATCCCTAGAGAGCAAAGCTGACGTGCTGCAAGGACCTGAGTTAGTCTGGGCCTTGCTGGCAGCCTCTGCTAGGCCAGTCAGGAGAGTGTGATCTGTGCAGGGCAACTTGCTGTCACAGATGGGCTTTGCTGTCCTGGTTTGGGCTCATGCCCCTGTACGCACACATACGATACGCGTGAGCCTCTGCTGTCAACTTATTCTCCTTGTTTGGTTAGTTCCTTCACTATTGCTGTTACTGAATTGCCGGGACAAAGTGCACAGCAAGAATCTCACTTCGTGACCGTGGGAGCTGACATCTGTCCCATGCTCAGGATGGGTGCACACGGAGAGCAGGCTAAGCCTTGCAGGGGTGTCGCTGCCTTGTGGTCATCCCCACATTTTCCTTCTAGGAAAGAGACTGAGTGTATCCTCATGCCACCTCTTGTTCCTTCCAGCCGATCTTAGCAATATGTTTATAGCAC
>JAVCKT010023453.1:43101-53138 GCA_032273925.1 Rhynchotus rufescens
AAAAAAAAAAAAAAGGAAAGGAAAAATCTAGATAGTGAAATAGTGGATAAACTGAATAAAATTTATTATAAAGAACAACAACAACAAAAAAGGAAATATAGATACCTACCAAAGTGCCAGGGCTGTTCTAGATGATGAAACAATTCTCTTGTATCCTTTACCCTAGTCTGCCTTGGCACGGGCTTACTTGGAAAGCCATATCCAATTTCAGAATGCAATAGGAGAACATGGATGAATGGAAGATACTTCAGTAGAGAAAATTACAAATTGAAAGAGTTTCAACAATGTGACTAGGAAGAAAGGCTGAAATATTGAGTTTGTTTAGTCTAGAAAAGAAAAGACTGAGTAGGAACAAAAGTCTTCCAAAACTTGAAGGGTTGTAGGGACAAAAGACAGTGATAAATCATTCTCCATGTCTACAAAGGACAGGATGAAAAATGATCTTCTTAATTTACTGCAAGGAAGAGCTAAGTTAAGAAAAAACTTCCAGATGTAAGAAATAGGCTATGTAAGGAACTTATGTAACTTTCGATTTTAACGTTTTATTTCAAGACTTTTCAGTCTATGGAAATATAGCAAAATGTATAAACACAATCATGTGAATAAATCTGTATTTGGAGAATTTACAGGGAATAAAGAATATATAGTAGACTTAAACGTAGATGAAATTTCCAGTCTAGGTTGCACACAATGTGGGGATATTTTCTCATTTATCTCTCCCCTTAGAGAGGAGCCATACCTGCAGGCTATACCTGCAACATTCCTGACAGATTTTTGTTCACCCCTTGCCTAAAAGCCTGAAGTGATGGAAATCCCACAACCTGGCTAGGTGTCCTCTTCAGCAATTTAATTGTTTTCCCTTATGTTTAACTTCAGGTTTTCTCGTTTCAGTTTAAATGACGGTGCTACGTGAGCTCTTTGCAGTAGGTAGAAAAGTTTAATCTTCTCCTTGCAGTGATCTTTTATGTATTTGAAGACTATCACCATGCGTCTCACCAACATTACCATAGTTTGTGCTCTCCAGACCTGTGGTGGTGGCTGTTGTTCTATGGGCACTTCCACATCTTTGATAAGAGGCAGTGCTCCACACTCAATGCGGTGCTGTCCAGAAGATGTTGACCATTGCCTGGGTCTTAGAGCTAGACCTCCTTCTGGTATGTCCCAGGATGAGGTTGGCTTCCTGTGCAACAGCATAGGAGAGTCCAGAATAAACCATGACAACTTGACTCGTGTCCATCATCTGTGGCGGTCACACCAGCAGTACCCAGACTAAAATTGCCTCAGCAATTTTTCCATTTGATTTTCATCTCAACATTTGTCTGATATTTTAGAAAACATCCGTTTCAATACAGATCATCTGTGTTGATCACAGAAATGTGAGCAGAGTTGCTAATGTGGTTATTGAGCCTGGTTATAGATGCCTGGCAGACTTCCTTTTATTTCTTTCAGCTACTGGAAAGGTCTAACATTAGGAAGTTTAGGAACAGAAAGAGGAAAACTTGAAGATCTGCAGTACTGATTTCACTCTGACCATATGCCTGTTGTGAGTCCATGTACAATTTACTATGCATTTAATCTTCAAAGAAATTGTGCATGAGGTCAATGTTAGTTACAAAATAAAGCTGAAATTAAATCAAAAAGGATTTCTACACATGACTGCATGCAGATGTTAAGAATGTAAGATAAAGTTTAAAAATACCTCCTGGAAATGATTAGTGCAGTGGAGAATAAGCTTTTAGTTCAGGTAGGCACCGCCTGATTTGTTGTGTGTTCTGTGCTGTTCAGAGCTATGTGCACCATGTGGTTCATGATAGTTGATTGTTTAGTGTTTACTTTCCAAAGAAACAAAACTCATCTATAGGGCTGGCCATTCAACCATAAAGCACAATTCTTTGTACCATTCACCTTGCTTATAGTCACACAGTTCTCTCTGCATGTTGCATCACATCACAGCTTATTCCCACCCTCTGTTGTCTCCAAGTTGCCTATACAGTAGATTTTCTCGTAACTCAGAAATCAAAACTAGGGAAAAGGTGCTTCAAAGGAACAGACCCTTAGCCTGTTCTACGTCCAAAAAAAAAAAAAAAATCAACCTCCCCTTTCAATCCCTTCCTCTCAAAAAGCTATTAGATACCAGAAATTACTACAAATTTAAAATAAATCTCAGTAGGGCAAGTTTTTCTCAGACTGTACCTCAGTCCCATCAAAGGGAAGTAGATTTTATTCCTTGAGTCAGACACAAGAGGATTCACACTCCTTCTAAAGGTTTTGATTTAACCTGAGGTCACCATTATCCTCTTTTCCAGCAGTTATCTGCCAAATCTGGTAATAGCAGCATTGACATCAATGGAGTTGGACAGAGGCACCCAATGGAGAAGAATTTGACCCAATATTTTTTGCTGCCTTCAGGATATTGAGAATCCCCTGAACTCTTGCTTGTTTAATCAAGTAGGGAGAAACCCTCAAGCAATCCATTTTGCTGTAATCTCCTGAATGGCTTTACAAATGGGAAGAAATTGTTAATCTAGTCTGGATTTGATATTATCAATTTACTTTAGATAGATCACTAACAGCGAGGGGAGGAATCCTGTCCTCCAGTTATGCCGTGTGATTGCTTTGATGCTTCTGCAAAGAGGATTTGCCTGATTCAGATGTTCTCTGTTATCTCACTTAAAGGAGTGGGAGCCATATAAAACATTATACATTGCTTGAATTGTTAGAGGCTTCATGCAGTTTTATATCCTCATCTGCAAACTTAATCTTTATTTTAGTTGATCAGGGCTTGCAATCATCTGTCATTAAGTTCTTTATGAGGGGAATAGCTGTCAGCACTTGTATGTCTAGGTAATAATGCGATAGCTGATCTGCAGCTGCTTTTGTGAAACATGGACAGAGTTTAATATTTGCTTGGAAATTTTGCATTGATAATTTCCCCATCATTCCATACCCTGTTCTCAAGTAAGCCATAGTCATAGAGAAAAAGGGGGATTGGCACAAGACATGACTAAGAAGTGTCAGACAGTGTTCAAATGGGACGGAATTAGGCCTGCAGAAATAAAGACACTGATTAGCACAGTTCCTGTGGTGTTAGTGGTTGCTTCACACAGGTGGACACAAGAGATGAAACTGTGCCATTTACTGGAACGATTCCCAAAGCTTTCTGAAATTCACAATAAGCTTTAAGGTTAAAAAGGATGTAGTTTGGGGTTTGGTTTTTCTTGGAGACGGTTGAACAGGTATGGCTAAGGCCCATGAGAGATTTTGATTGAGGCTGATAGGTTTGCATTCAGGATGCTGTATGGGTGAGCTAGCTGTTGGGCTTGAGAGACTATTTGACTGAAATTTCTGTAAAGTTTCTGTTGTCTTTATCATCAGCTGGAGTATAGAGATGAAAGGACAAAGATTAAGCAGTCAGGGAATGATACAGAACATTTCTAGGACTAACTATTTTTAGGTCTTTTCTGTTTTGCAAACTCAGTTATGGTAACTGATGACAGTGAGGCACATAAAAAGAACCCATAAAATTTCCCTTACAAATGCAGCCTTTCCACTATAGAAAATGAGATTCAGAGTTCACACAAAACTGGGAAGTATCTGCAACCTGCTTCTCTCGGTAGGTTCAGATCCAGAAGTTAATTAAAATTAAGGAAGGAGTGCCTATCTGAAAGGCAACAAATTCCGTTCTGCAGATATCTGATGGGCTTGTCCAATACTCATGGGATTGTCCAAAGCCAGTTGCCCAGGAGGGTCTGTTTACTAAGTCACTGATAGTAGAACAAAGCAGAGCCTGCAGTGCACAAGGCTGAAAGTCTATTTATCAAGTGGGTTGGATGCAGAGAGAGGGAGCAGTTTGGTTTTCCTTTAGCTCGTTAACATATGCTCCAGCCAGGGAGGACACACTCATATAATCTGCTTCATCAACTAGTTTTATGCCAGATTGTTGTTCTGCACTTAGATGCTTGCTAAATATCCTTCCTATCAGACTTAGCATTTTCTGTGTCTTTTTTTTTTCCAGAGCTCTGGTATGGGAATTGTGCTATTTCTCACTTGAGTGATTTAAGTCCTTCAGGTTTCTTTCTGCTCTTGCATCTAACATTTATCTTCATAGCCTTGCCTCGTTGGCCACCGAGACAAAGACAGAATGCCTAGCACTGCTGAAAACAGAGATGAATTATCAGCTGTGCAGGGAGGCTCTACCACACTTGCTTTTAACTACATCTTCTTTCTGCTCATAAAGCTTCTTTTCTGTTTTGTGTGGTCCCCGCCCCTGAGAAGCACCTTTGTTTTGCGAATCAGTCTGGCTTCCTCCAAACCTGATTTTGTCCTTCCTCTTCTTGACCCTAACTCTAAAGTTCTTTTAATCTCTCCCTTAGCACCAGTTAAATCATTTTTTACCTTTGCTCCTGACTTGAACAAAGGCGTGTGAAATGAGTTTCTTTGTCATCTTTGCCCTTACAATCTTTGCTGGAGTTGCCAGTGATGTTTTTAAGGTGGAATTCAGGATTTCCAACCATGAGAGGTCATGGAGCTCATCAGCCCCTCTACAGTCTTATTTCTGGAGCTAAATGAAAAGGTGAAAAGGGAACTAGATGTAAAGCCTCTTCCACTTTTCTTTGCCTAGTAACAATATGCTAATGATTGTGGCAGATGTTCTCAAAGTTGGAATTATTATTTCTAATGGATCTTCACTTGAAGCATTATGGTAGGGTAGTCAGCTTGTCATGACTTTGAAAAACAGTCTATCATTCTATTTAAGGAGTCTCTCTATTAATCTTCAGAGAAAAGGGCTTAGTTAATTTAGAAGTCAAGCAGAGAGATGGCAGTCATATGAGCTCTTAGCACAATAGATACTCATAAACCATCCCCCGTAAATCTTTGGGACAGACGCAGGAGTGTAACATTCCCTCTTTTTCTCTCCTTCACATGTCTACCTCCACTGAGGATGGTCATCAAAAGTAAGGGCTTGTAAATTGAGAGCCAACCAATACAAACAATACGCCTTTTAAGAATCTCATGAGTCTAGAAAAAGAAGAAGCAGGTCTGGTCTTTCATAGGTGCTACTGCCTTTGAAGGAGCCAATTCAGCTAAGTTTCAGTTAATATTCCTGAAGTCAGAGAGACCTGCCTTTGTCTCAAAGCAATTATTAAGTGTTATTACTTTTACATTTACAATCAGATGGCAGAATAATGCAGCATCCTTGGGGAAGGGATAAGAACTTCAGTATCAGGGAGATTTAAAATGAGATTGAATAAAAATTGTATGAGATCCTCAGTGCAACAGCCCATTAGTAATGCACTGTGATAAGAGCCTTCTTATACCATATGTTTCCTTACAGAGAAAAGGAATTTTGGCCTTTACAAGGGCTACTTTATCACCATGGTTGTGCAGCTGTTCTGAAGCTCCAGTGAGCTCTTATCTGTCTGATTTTTGTAGCCGTCACCACTCTTGCTCGTCTCTGCTGAAAAATTCCCAGCCTTTAGCTCATAGCGCCCTAGAAAGCCCTTGGCACTGCTCCGCAATTAGCTGGGCACCAATCCATGAGAAGTCAAGAGGGGATTTACATGTTCAGCTCCAGAAATAGGCTTCTCCTTGCCCCTTCATTCCCCTTCTCTCAAATGAGAGCACCCTGATTTTTATGTTTTGTATTTCCTGGACATCCAGGTTTCTGTTTACGTGTGTGCAGAAGTGCCAGTTTTGAGCAGCGCAGCCCTTGTTCTGTACCTGAGGCTGGATACACACAGCTCGCCAGCCTCTGCTAGGCAGCACAGTCAAGACAATTTCAGGGCTACTAAAGAGAGGCTTTTTGGACGTGCTCACCACAGCACCTTCTGTTATTTCTTTTCTTGACCTGAAGATGTTTCTGCATGCGGGAGGTAGCACCATGTGTTGACCCCTGCACTAGCACAGGGTGAATCACTGCAGCAGTGCAGGCAGACAAGTTGTGTTGATGCCAGGCTTAGGAGTTGAGGCAGATTTGTGCACACCATGTCTTTGCCAGATCAGTTGTGCTTAGAGCTTACCTTGTGTATAACAAAGATCATTATGGTTCATGCAAAAAGCAATATGCTGAGCCCAAGATTATTTAGATCAAAGTGCTTGAGTCCTCCTGAAACTAATCTGTTGGTAGCTGCAGAGAAGATGACCAGTGTCCCGTTAGTGCCAAGCCTCAGGCAAGGGGAAGGACATAGTGTTAGTAAAGACTTCCAAGTTATCCTAAAGGTCCAAGCATTCCTTCAGTGTAGGAGGAGGTGAAAATACATTAGTGAGAAGCCAGGGGAGAAATTTCCTTCCCAACCATAACATGGCAAGCAGGATGACCCTGCGTCTGTGTTATCTCCTTCACTTAAAAGGATTCTTGGTATATAATTTAAAATACTGGCACTTTAATGGTCTGGTTGTGACCACATTGTTGAGCCTTATTTTCTTTGTATCTTAGCAAAGTATTTCGGCACAAATAAGAAGGATTTCCGTTAATAAGCTATTGTTTTTTTTAAGAAGCTGTATTTGTGGGATTTTTTTTTCCCCTAAAATAATCTTGCTGTAGAAAGAAGACCTTTCTTCGTGGCAGTTCCATTTTTGGAAATTTTGCACTAAGAATCTTTCACATGAAATGGGAACATTTAAAGTGAATCATTTAATTTGCCTAACTAAAGCGGTTCCTACTACATTTCCCTTTAAGCTGATTCTCTTTACATAAAGTTCAAGTCACTCTTAAATATTTAGTCTTGTTAGATGAAGGTCCATGAAAGAAAATGTAATACTCTTTTCGTTTTTAGCTTTACCTGAAATACGCCTTTTTTGGAGTTTTAAATTCTAAATACGAGTTTATTTTGAGTGGCCAGCATGCATAACTTCTATAATTTTAAACACAATTTAGTGTTTCAAATTGAAAAGCTGAATCAATTCTATATTATTTTAGAGACTTTCTTTATGTCAAGCTTGCTGAGAGAGATAAGTAGGGGAGAATCCAATTTCACATGGTCCAAATGATCACTCATATAAATGGCCAGCTAGAAATGAAGCTAATATACATGTCCGTGCTTGAAATATTGTTCAGATGTGCTCATTGTTTGAGGGCTTGTCTGCTGAGGTTTTTTTGTAGGTTCACTTAGTTGGTCCATATCCTCAAATGTGAGCATCTAGAAGGCAGCAGTTTGAAATCTGTATTTAGTTTCAAGATTTTAGTGGAATCCATGGTTGTGCAGTTGTCTGTGAAGATCAGACCATTTGGGGGGACCTTCCAAATGGAGTTAGCCATCCAGTTCCCATGTTGATAAGCTTGCAAATGTGAACTTGATATCTGTCTAATAAGCAAGTACAGTCTGTTTGCACATTGATCCCCTCCCCTTAGTTACTGGCTGGTAGCTTTTCAGCTGATTTTTTTTTTCCAGACTAACTGGCAATGACACCAGACAAATTAGTGAGCATTTTTTCTCCATGATTAATCAGCAAGCCTTCTTTTTTTTGGCATGGTGTTTTAACATTGCTTAGAGGATAAATAAATAAATCAGATATTCCTGACAGCTGTAAAATGATTAAGCAAAAAATAACTCCACACAACAAAAAGCTGAATGATCCCTTCATCACTGTTTAATGTGGAATCAAAAGCACATGTTTTGTTTGGCTAGGATAACTGGACATGCTAACTCTGAACCAACGTTACTATTTCCTTCTTTCCACTGAACATCAGTCTGCAGGTAGTTAGTGTATGGGATCAAGAAACTTATGTTATCTGAATTTCTGAGAGCTTGATGTTGTAATTTCTACTTTGAAATGAAGATTTTGGTCTGAAACTGAATGCATAAAAATGAAAATTTCTCACTCAGCCTTGGCTGTTGACCCAAGTAGCAAAACCCACTTATACCTCTCACAGAGTCACCATATTATTAACCATCTGCAAGGTCAAAATCTGTTCTCAGGTAATATCTGGTCACTGTTCTTGGTGTCAGACAAGACAGCTTTGGGAGGACATTTGCCAGCAGGTTGCTACTTGCAATTCAGACACATAGAGGAAGGATCTCAGTTTATTGGTGCTGGTACTGGCTGCAGTTCCCATAGCTGGAGCGTCTTCATGGGCTTGGAGCATTTTTGGCCCGAGATCCCTGGGAGGAAAACAGAAGGAATTTGTCATGTCTCCCAGCTACATATCTTGTATTCTTTGGAGCTCAAGAGGCAAACTCTGTGCTTGTGTGTTTGACCTTGCCTGTCAACTATGCAAGCACAATTTTTCTTGCTTTCAGTTAAATTTTTGTCAGGATTTCAGAGGGCAGATACTGGCCTACCCCATGTAAAATGTCCATTCTGATGCTATTTGATCTATTAGGAATGTTAATACTAAATATTTCAAGATATCTATCCATACATATTCTTCTCAGGGCTTTCTGGCAGCTCTTGAAACATGGGGGACCTAAAATGTATTACTGATGTTACCCAGTTCAGATGGTCCTGACTTACAAATGTTTCAGCTATTGCAAAAATTATAAATAATTTGTGCATTCTTATTCAAGAAAACATATTTAGGGTATGCATGCAGTGAGGGGAGAAGGAAGGAAACTCCATAAAGTTCCTATTAAAACTGCATGTGGCTCCCTTCACCAAGCTCAATTTAGAGGTGGAACTTGGTTGAATGCAACAGCTGTCATATGTTACTGGTCAAAATTTTGTCTAAAGAGCAATATATTGTCGGTATAATACCAGTAAAATTTCCATTACAGCATTTGTAATGGTGACCCTTTTTGTTAAAAAGCATAAATAAATAAAATAAAGGAAAAGATGCCTCAAATAATGCATGGCAACAGTCAGTTGATGCATTTCCCTTATCTTCACTTCCAGAATTTTATATCTGAGGACATGTATTTTTATTTAAAAATATGGTCTGTCTGCCTGATGACACAGCAGCACAAAATACTGCCTTGGGTTGGAAAGTTGCCTGTCAGCACCTAACAAATGAACACACTGAAAACTCCTCTCTGAAATGCTGTTCTTCAAAGTACCTGGAGTTTTCAAGGTCATCTTGTTTCCTAACTGTTGTGTCCTTTTTCTTTCTTTCAGGGTTTTGAGGACCCCAAGGACAAGTAAGCAAATTTGTTTCTGTCATATATCATTATGTTTCCAGATTTTGTTTCTCTCTTACTAAAACAAATACCCTAAAAAATAGTGCCTAACAGACAAGAATAGTGCTTGGAGTACCCAGGGCTTTCTGCTGTAGGAAAAGCCAGTCCAAAGGTGCTGTATTGACTGGTGTGCATTGAGGATTGCCACTGCCCTCAAAACACTTATATATTCGGGTGAATCTTGGTCCTGAGAAAAAAATCTACATGTGAAGGATGTCTTATAGTGTTGAGCTTTTCTGATAAGAAATGTGTACGTGTGTGTTATACATGATAAAAGTAAGAGTTTAATAAGAACGGTGTTGAAAAAATGCTTCTGCAAGGAAAAAAAAAATCCAAGCTTGCTTATTTTTAACTTTGGCATCTGAGCATAGCAAAAGCGTTTGCAGGTGTTAAAAGCATCTGAAATTTCTTACTCAATGCTACTGGATGCTGTTAGTTGTAGCCTTGCTCGGTGTGGTCTACGTGAGCACGGAGGAAGCTGATGATGGTTCCTGCCAGCATTCCCAGGCTACTGGTCAGGACTTGGGGGACCTCCACAAGCAAGGGCACAGCAATGCTTTGGAGCACCCTAAAAATCTATCTTTGGGAAAAGTCATAGCATGGGCAGTAAGAACAGCTCTCCAAAAGTAAACAGGTGTGATGAGCCAGAGTATGGCACAGCTCGCAGAAAGCATGAGGAATCCTCCTCTCCTTCCCTTGCCCTTCACTGCAAACTCAGGTGTCACAACATTTAAGTTGCATGTTCTGCCAGCAGTACAACCTGTCTCAGGAGACTTGCTGGGTGTTCTTGTGCCCATGGCTGCTGTGAACTGTGTTGATATTAAATATACTTTAGGCAGAAAAGAACCAACATGTTACAACAGACTAATGCTTAAGAATATAGAAAAGTGAAACATCCCTCTTGAAAAAAAGATATTTCCTTGT
>JAVCKT010023454.1:35667-55467 GCA_032273925.1 Rhynchotus rufescens
CGTCTACAAAGTTCTGCAAAGAAAGCAGTGCAGACTTGTTGGCTTCGAGCTCCTGATTATACATAAAATATCCATAGGTACATAAAAATCCTTGTGACATATGTATTGCTGCAGGTTATCTCTCCACAGAATATCTACAAAGGGATTTTCAGTGTAAGTATTCTTTTTTTTTTTTTTTTTTTTTCCCTTTCAAACCCTTCTACTTTCCATTTACAAAAGAAAAGCAGCAATAGAAGCAGCTGATAAACGTTTATGATGGTAAAAAGCACCCTGCTCGGTAAAGTCACACAGAGTTCAGGCAGGACTACTTCTACCAGAAGTGTTTCAGCAGGGCCCACACACCCCTGTCGGGATGAGGCGCAGGGATCGGTTGTGCTGGTCTGCGCTCAGCACCACTGCTCAGACCCAGCTCATGGCAGGGGAACTAGTCAGGGCACCCAGGTGAGCCCAGTGTGAGCAGGAGACAGTCCCACCACCAAAACCTCACTGTCTAAACAGCTGTGCTCAGGAGGGGAACTGGAGGTGTCTTTTCCTCCATCTTAGAGATAGGGCAATAATGTGCTCGACTCCCTCACACAGCTTGCTTTGCTGATGCAGTTCAGGAATAATCTGCCCTGCTTCTGCTATCAAATAATAGCAATAATAAAGAAAATCCTTGCCTTTACTCACCCAAAGCCTCCAGTTGTGTCAAACCATGTGGTACATTTTGTAATGTGGACAAAATATGCGCTAGGGATTAGGCTGGGACCACTAAACGCCTTTCGCTCGCAAGATAAGAGATACTTAAACCTGAGGTCTCCGGAGGTATGAGGCTAATGCATTTCCCCGTGCTGCCTAGCAACATCCCTCCTCCTTCCCCCGGCACACTCCCAACTCCCGGCCAGACCCACCGCCTGCCGAGGCACCATCCCCACCACCAAGGTCGCTGCTCTGCACAGCACCCTTTCCCAGCCCTGTGCTTATCATGTCACCTGATGACTGTCCTGGATTAATGGGGACATTTAATTTGTTCCTATCCTGGAGCTTAGTTGCCGTGACTTTGCCGCAGGACCCGAAGAGAACCCACGAGGTACTAACCGAACCTGCAGAGATGTGGTGAAATCCAGACGTGGTCCACTTCTTGCAAAGGGGAAATCCATCTAGGGCAGCTTCTTCAGGGACAGCTTATTAAGCCGAGATAGGAGAGCTGCTGGAGCAAATAATTGAGGAATAATATGATAAAAGACAATATTAGTGATAGCTGCCTTTACAGACTGGCCTTTGAATGAGATTTGCTCAGTGTGCTACATGTGTCCCACTTGTTGTCATCTTCCTGCTACAAACAGATTTGCTGAAGATTTGAGCTCTAATCTGTGCAATGTAACATTATCTACAACATTCGTATTTGTATTCCGATCTTCTGTGGTTAGATGTAGACTTTGGCTCCCCAGGGGGATCCACAACACGCTTTGATTGTGCCTACCCTGTATACCTGCAAACCAGCTTTTACATACAGAGAAGGCTTTGTTCTTCTTTTTAAATCAATAAAAGGCAACTGATGTTTGGTGCCTGATCCAGATGCCTCGCACAGGATTTCAAGGTGCAGCACAGCAAAGACGTCGGCTGATTTGGCTAAAGCATTTTGTGCCAGGTGCCCCAAGGCTGAAGCACACAAAATCTGTGCTCCCTGCGGTACAAGCGGGTGGAAGGTGTCACAGCTCCACGTGAGCTCTGCGGAGTTGCATCCCGTGACCTGGCACGCAGTTCCTCCTCACACAAGCAGACTTCATGATCAGGCCACAATTCACACACGATTACAGAGACAGACAGTCAAATTGTGCTGAGCACAGAGCAGATCTGCAGCTGATGCAAGTCAGTGAGGCTCCAAAGCTGATTCATACACCAGTGAGGGATAAAGCCTGACATGAGGCATCTATGAATCACTTTCTACAGGAAAAGGCAGAAAGCCAAGTGCAGACCCTAAACCACTATCAATGAATGTTTGTTTTTGTTTTGTTTTAATACACTCAAGGTGAAATAGTCAATGTCAGAACTGTGATCCTGAAATGGAAGAGCACCTGCTACTCCTGTGGTCACAATCTCCCTTTATCTTGGGCTTCTGACTCTTTAATCTGTTGGGGAATGTCATTTAATTAAGTATTTTCAGGGTTCACTCTAGGCCGTGGGATTATGCTGTAAAGCAGGCAACATTGGCCCGAAGTTGCGATAATTAAGGCCGCGAAGGACAGCTTGGCACGTTGTCTAATCAGGGAGCCAACATAAATATGCCAGAGCTGGTACTAAATATTTCCATGGTAGAAGCATGCAGCAGATGTACTAGACTGGGTTTCCCCTCAGCGCACAAGGAAGAGGGGAATCCAAAAAGAGTATTCCCTCGGCCCCCCAAAAAAGGAAAAAAAAAGAGAAAAAAGTTAGAAAAACATTCTAGGTGTTATCTTTAGATGCGATTGTACCTACCTGGCCAGCAATGTTCCACCCGGCTCCAGACCACATTAAGACTTACAAGACACACTAAGTCAACCCTAAGGCTTAGGAGCAGCTCCCCAGGGCCAAAGCTCTCACTAGCGGGACTGGTGCTGACCCAAGCGAGCCGCTGTGCTTCCTGTGGAGCTTGTGGCTCGTGGGCTGCCCCCAGGGACAGCTGTGCCTGTCCCCACACGCTCAGCAGCAGCCGACCTTGAAGTCCGCTCAGCTGAGGCCAAGCACGGGCCAGCTCTCCAGCTGGTTGGGTGCTGGCGTATTTCCACCAGCTTCACAAAGCAATTGCTTCCTTTCAGCACAGGGCATAATGGGGAGAAGGGCAGCAGGCAGCTGGGTCTTCAACCACAAAATTTGTATTAGGGCAATCTGGGGAAAATAAAAGAAGAAATGGCCTTGCAGGGTGCATGGGTATTCACTTATCATGTACCTCTGTGCAATTCCATATTGATATCTCTAGCAGGTAAGAGTACACTAATAGTTCAAGTAAAACAACCTCCTCCTCCTAGGCTGTAGACTCGCAAACATTCCTGTCCTCCTATCTCTACCTCTTACCTTCAGCATTGGCTGAATTTCCCATGCTGGTTCCTGATCACATCTTCTAGTTGTTCTTTATTCTTTTCCCCACCACAGCTCTGTGCTACACACTATCAACTGTGAATTTAGACAAATGCCTGGCAAGAGAGAAGACAAACAAACAAAAAAAAAAGGCAGCACGTGAGATCACTGTCCAGCTGGCAGATTTCCACGTTGGTGATACCCAGTGCCAAGCACACCAGCTGTGTCCTCAGCAGACTCCACAGCACACGCTCAGGTAGCGGGAGTCAAGGGCAGCTAACGTTTTCCAGGAATATCTTCCATTCAAACCAAGCAACCAACTTGCAAGGTCGACTTCTTTGAGATGAGGATACAAATTCTGGCCACAATCTAGAGTCTCATCTGACTCCTGCTTCTACAACTGATTCCACTTTGAAAGCAACTAAGCAGAGGGGGATAAAAGCAGTCAGTGATTTGGAAAGCCACAGCTCAGGCACCTACAACTACTGTCACATGAGGTTTTTAGAGTGGCTCTTCCTGGCTGTACTGCCTTTCCCTCCAAGAAGCTTCAACACAGGCAACGTGTTCAGGCATTTTGTTGCACCGCCTGCTCCTCCCGTGGGATAGGAGTTTACACAACATGATTTTTCCCTTATCGGCAGTATCATCCACTTCTTCAGTTTGCTTGGACTTCTTATATATTAGCAAAGGTTTGTTTTATTGTTCCACATATTAGAAAGTATGGAGCGTTGGATCCAACTCTGCTACCTGTCTGACCTTCATATTACAGTTATGTTATGAATACTTACAGAAATTTCTTTCAAAAATTAGCACTGTGTGACATAGCAGTTCTGGTTTCAGACTTTTATTGTTGCTATACAAACTTTTTGTAACTGGCAATGCTCCAAACAACAGGATTCAGAGCAGAACAAAAGAAAAGAAAAAAAGACACAGTCAATTCAGCCATTGTGAATAAAAAAGGACAACAGAGGGTTAGTAAAAAATAGAGATACGACTAGGAAAGAGCTCTATTTTGTAGCCATAATTTTAGGCAATATTCTTTTCTGCTTTTTAAGCTGCAATTTTTATGGGACAGGGTAAAACTTGCATTCCCTGATTGTAGAACACCTTGCAGAAAGGTGTCTTTCGTCTCTTTAGTGACCACAGATGGAACTCAAATGAACACTTTTAAGATCCAGGGTCACTCTTCTTTTATGTGCACCTGAGCAAAATGCAAAACAGACTTGAAATAAGAAATACTCTTCCTTTTTTTTCTGCTGAGCAGGCCATGGAGCTGAGAGACGCAGTACTGAGAAAGCAGTGCTGCTTCCCCAGCGCCTTCTCATTAGAAACATCTCATGAAACATGCTTAGTGTCATATCCATTTAGTGTCAGGTGACAGACATTTTCTTCTGTAACATTCACTTTAACAGTAGTATTATTACTTTTACTTGAGCGCTTTGATTTAAGCCACAGGAGATGTCACAAATTAGTGTTTACAAAACTTAACACGAGGGGGCTGTCAGTACTTGCTTCAAGACAGGATTTAGACGGGTGAGACCCCATTGTGGAGGTAGCAGACTAATTACATGAACAAGGGTACAGAAGGATTCCAGACCTAAGTGCCACCTCGAGTTGAAGGGAAATTAATGATGCTCAGACTACAGCTCAGAGGGACAGTGAATTCGTTTTTTTTTTTTTTTCTTTGCCTTTTTACACATAATACAAAAAGAGATTTAAAAATTAGAATGGAAGAGATTCAGTGCGGCTTGCTGAGCACTAGACCTGGCAGACAGCAGCCTGCATTCTCATATCACCAGTTAGATTCATTAATACACCTAAACAGTCAGCATCTGAGAGCAAGCCTTACTCGTAACACGGTGCGGGAGATACTTAGCTAAACATTGCAAGATAACTGATTCCAAGAGGGTTTTAATAAACATATTTCCCAGTCATTATGGAGAAAATGCTCAATTTCTTCTATGATGCAAAATTTCACCAGTATTACCTATCAGTTGGACACTGTTCCCTATTGATTACCAGTCCAGGTGAAATATATTTATTTTGCATTTGGAAAAGTTTAAAGAGATATTGAATTGCTATGGCTAATAAACACACGAGAGAAATGCAACATTTGAGAAATATGCAGTATTCAAAATCCTTCAATCAAGGCAGAAATACAGAAAACAGTGTTTAAGAGAACATAAAGTATCCTCTAGAAAGAGGACTGTAAGAGGCTCCCCAACAAAGCAAGGTGTTCCTACATTCATCACTAATGATCAAAAACATGTCACTTTAATCTTAACGCCAGCTGGCATCAAGGATGAGAAGTTCCATACAAATGCAAGCTACTTTTTGATATGAGAACTCCAACTCGGAGTCACTGGTGTAGCATATAGTCCCCGTCAGAAACCTCCTCTTCAGCCTTTCATCGCGATTCATTGCTCCATTCAGTGCAAATCATAAGCTACAAAATTGCATTATCAGTACAGCTCTTTTTAATCAATTCAAGGTACTGATGTTTAAATATCCCCTGCACTAGAAAGCAATTGCTGTTTAGACCCCCTCTTTTTTTTTTTTTTTTGAGAAATCATTATAACATTCTTATAATTACTTATCTTTCAGAGGAACATAAAACAGACACAGCTGCTGTTTGAAAGGACATTTTGTACATGTAGCTTGAACAGTCACATCTGAAGTACAGCAGAGATTTTCTCTAATTCAGGAAACTATTTACTGCTGACTGTGTCGTGTGACAGCTCTGCGGCCCCAGTTACTCTCCCAGCAGAGGTATTTATACGTCGTGATTTGCCTAAGGACTTCTTCCTCTGCCAGGCTCCAGCTCAGCAAAACACTGAAATAGATGGAGATGGTTCTCAGCAAGTTACCAAAGAGGAGTGAAGGGCTCTGTCCAGCCTTGGAGAACCTGTTTTTCCCTAACGTGTTTTTCCCTTTATTCCACACGAGGCACCTCTCGGGCCCCTCTGTTCAGCGTAGGGGGGTTCACCCCGCTCGGCCTCCGCGCTCGGGCGCCCGCTCGCTAATGGGAAAGCCCAGGAAAACAGCACGCTGGTAGATAAGGTCACACAGTGCTGCTGGGGTCAACAGCAATCTCTATCTATCTAGATTTTAAAGAGGAAGTGTGACCTCTGCTTGAAGGCCTGGAAATTGAATATCCCTCTCCAATGTCCTTAAGGAAAGTCAGTACTTCCTTCTGCGTATAAAAAGGAGATGGATTTTCCCCATGTGACAAAGTAGCAGGTTTGCCGCTCGTTATTTTCTGGGTGCCTGGTCCCCATCCTGCCTCCCAGGCCCACTGCAAAGAAGTAGATGTTCTGCAGGGGCCTGTGAGCCCCTCATGGAGCAACTTGCCAGGGAAGCTCCCCAGCAGATACTCCCTCTGCCTCTTCCCTGCGGAGCTTCCCTGGCAAGATGCCTCATCTCTGCCATCTGATGCAGAGACTGCGCTGGTGAATTCATTCAGAGGCTGTAGCTGCAATTCATATTTTAATTGGTGACTGGAAAACCCAGAAGTCCTCCAGGAGACAAGACCACTTTGCAAGAAATTCATTGCCCCTTAGTCAATCATGACTTAAGATACAACAGACCTTCCACTCCGTGGATTATGCTCCTTAAAGCAAGACATGGACTTGGCCTTTGAGACCAAATATTTTTACACTTACCTTCCTGCAAGCAGACACAGAGCTAAGCATGATAGCAAACTACTAAGTTGGAGAACTGTGATCATCAAGTTTCATTGTCCACTGAATTGTCCATTATGCTGAATTAATTACTGTGAAAAACTAGAGACATCTCATAGGAACATGAACCTCTTGAAATTACAATTGCTGGTAATGGAGAATCCACCAGTGCCCATGTTGTTCAATGGTTAATTATCTTCACTTTTTAAAATGCATACCCTTTTTCCCCTGACTGAAATCTATGCCAACAAATTAGTCAAGCTAATCAGTGCACTGACTCACTAGCTAACATCTAAGAACAAGAGAAAGAGATGAGATAAAATGCACGGGTAACACTAGTTCTAGAAAGCTACAGATAAAAAAAATACCATGAAAACTAGGTTAAATTACAAGGAAGATAAAGCACATTTGAAACCAGGAGGATATGAATCAATAATTTACATTTCCACAACTGTTACTCAGACATTTACAAGAGCTTTCAAATCCGGTCTCCCCTGCCCCTCTCCAAATCGCATCCCTCATGGCAATCCCCAGCAATTTCCGCAGAGCTGAAGCTGCTGCTACAACTGCTTGGAATCCTGCCATACAGGGAGAGAGCAAACAAATAGAAAAAGAGGGGGGAAAGGGGTTCCAGATCTCATCCCTGATTGCAGTTTTCCTCCCCCAACACAGTGTACTGATTTCCCACCACTCATGATTTAAATAAACTCCTAATGCAATTCCACTGCTAAACACTGTACTTAATAACACAAAGGCTCCCTGATGCCGTTAACACAGCTGGACTGCCAACTCTGAAATGTCAGCTTTCCTCCCCACGTTGCACAAGCTCTACTGCTAATTTTGACATCTGGTTTTCAGTGAGATGTATTTCTTACAGAGCAAATGCACACTGACAAATCTGAGGCCCTCTGTGTATTTTGGTAAATTGCAATCCATTATGAAAATATATCTTCCTATAATGAAATGTTAGCTTTGCAGTTGTAGTGCAAGCTGTCCAAGTATCTGGTGGGAACATTTAATAACAATAATATTTTGCTGAAGTAACACAGCCACCTCCTATAGGTATTGCTGATACCTACTCCTGGCTGATTTTTTCCCCCCTCGATATATTAGCCATTTAATTGTACACAGGTGACTGCAAAACCAGGTGATATTAAGATAAAGAACTGCCCTGGCAGCTTGCACCCTCTTTGCAAAGGAAGTAAAATGTGGACGTCTGTGCAGCAGCTCCCATGGGGACCTTGCTGACAGCAAACATCATGGATCAAGATCATCCTAGGAGGCTGCAGAGCTCAGTTACACATTCAGACGTGAGCAATGTGAAGCACTGAGGGCCTAGGCATGTCCGCAGAGGATTCAGAGGCCGTGACGGATGCACTGGGCATAGCCCTCCTGAGGGGAAGTGAGTAGAGCTGCTAGAAGGCACTCCCTGCATCTGCTTTGCTGTGCTGCAAAGACAAGAAAGAGCTTCACTCCTATATTATAAGCTTATTTATTTATTTAGCTGAAAATTTTCTGAACACTAAGTTAGCAGACCCCAGCACAAAAGGATCTGATCCATCCTACAAGGAATTTACTGAGTATGCAGAACATATGTGAGACACATGGATGCCACAGAATCACGGCACACAAGACACAGCACTAGCAAGGCTGGCAACTCGGGGTGTCCCAGGACTGTGCCTTCAAATGCTGCTTCCAGACAGTTCTGCTCAGGAGCTGGAGCAATGCTTACAGCACACAGGCTGAACACTCTGGGCTGCATTTGTGCCCGGCCTGAACTGAGGTCCACTCGTATCAGTGGCAGCTGTCTGGCACTGCATATGGGTTCCAGTAAATCATTTCCTGTCAGCAGGACGCTCTTCCAAAGGCCTTCGTGGCAGTCTGGTGGCACATTCACTCCCTCCTGCTCTTTCCATGGGGCTGACTGTTCTGCTGAGCTAGATGAATATCTGGTGACAGGAATGATTAGCAATGCTTTGTCTTACAAGATCACATTGCTAAAGCACGAGGCTCCAGAAAGCAGCAAGTCAGCACAGAGCTGTGCTCCCAAACACTGCTCAGCCCCGGCCCGAGTGCAGTGCGTCAGCCAAGCAGCTCTGCAAGCGCCAGGGCAGGAAGGCCAAAGGCAGCGTATGAGCTCTGCCTACAGCCACACACATGCAGGAGTGAGCTGAGAATATTAGGCTGACATGGCATCCTTCAAATCCAAAAGAAAGATGATTTAAAAATAAAGATCTGTATTGTGTACAGACTCAGATATTGGGGATATGTAAAGTCCTATGCTCAGGAAATGATGGTCTCAAACTCACACACCAGGGTAGCCATCAGTTGTTTGAATTCAAGAGGCTACACTTGAAGCCTTTCAGGTTCAGACACTTTCAACAACCCCACAGTGGAGCACCAGGTGCTCCTGCAGGTGCAGGACAACGTGATGTGTCTCAGAAAATACGGGGTGCTACCCAGCCTGTATAGAGACATGCACACCTAGAGGACATTGTGGCCCAGCTATATCATCCCCATATGGGTATACCTTGCCCAGCCACTGCAATAGTTTTGATCCTGGTTAGAAATCTCTTTATTACTCTTAAATTCATTACTACACTATTTGGTTATACAGTGCTTAATCTAAGGGCTACTTCACTGGAGAGATCCAAAACCCATTGTCATAAGAATTAACCAGCTTGGAGCTCTGGATCAGGCCCCTTGTGAGTGGGAGAAAATAAGTATCTTTAAGTCTGACGCGACCCAGGGTTTACTGCTTCTTAGCAGAAGCACTAGCTCCTGTTCAGCCATCACAATATTTATCAAGCATAATGCTCATTAGTCAGCTGTGTGGCCAGGCTAGCAGTGTATAAACACTCTGAAAGATCAGGTAGGAACCAAAGGTCTGCTCTGTGCGGTCAATTATAGCCATCAACATTAACGATACCACCATGGAGAGCTATACAGGGAGAAGTGCTTTTCCAAGGCTAGTCTTGATGACGTACCTGGGCTACGTGGAGAAGCAATGAAATAATGCAGTGTGCACCTCCAGCCCTCATCCAATCCTCTCAGTGATTTATTTCAAGAATAGTCTAGCAGAGGTTTTTTTCTCCTCTTCTAAATACCTGAATAAAGAGACAAGCTTTTCTAACCTCAAGTGCATTCTCATGTATACTTCAGAACATTGTTGATGATACTTAAACCTGATGTTTAATCAAAAAGACAGAAAAGGCAGCTCAGGGGCTGATGAAACTTTCACATCTCTGCCTTCTCTTCCCCTCTCTGAACATTCTTCTCCAAACCTCAAGACTTCCCAGCAAAGCTGCATTTTTGCCTGTTTTAAGCAGGACTCTTATAATCCTATCTAAAGTTTAGGACAGTTTTAATGCTTTACTGAAACAGGATGGTTAGATCAGAGTCATCTTTTGTTCAACCAATGACAAGTGATTTCAGTTTAATTAACATTCATGATGTTGGACAGTGCAGTGCAATAGGGCACTAATATCAGTGTCCTGGCCATACTCATTTAATTACATTTTAATGAAAAACAGCACCCTATGTTATTTATATAGCAGTCCATAGAGCAGATTGCATCAAATATTGAATGCTACTTTTTGCTATTCATTCTCTTACATACTTTTTTTTTTTCTTATTCCCGTCAAGTGAGGTGTAGCTCAGTCAGTAATTCAAACTCTCAGCATCCATGAAATCCTGCAATCCATTTATGCCTGCTTTGTAGAACTGATGTTTCCCTGGTAGTCTAAAACCTTTTATTTTTCTCTTTTTCTTTCCAGCATGTGCTCTTGTACTTACCAGGGCACTCGCAGTATTATTTATGTTGCTGCCTGCAATATTTTCAAGCTACTAGAAGACAGTTTTAGACATTTTCATAATGTTTTGAAATGCTGATTAGGATTTAGCATTAAAATTAATGGCAACTAGCTGTGGTCTTTCAGATGTGAAAGACTGTGCAATATTTTTTTTTTTTTTTGAGGGGGGGAGGGCTGCAGAGAATGAAGATATAAATAGCCAGTCTTGCTTTTCTCCAGGCAGGATCCTTTTAATCATGTAAAATAGATTTTAAAGATTAAAGACTCTAAGCTCTGTTCTGCCTTTGCTCATGTCTCCTATCACCATTTTTTTGTATGTAATTTGAATGAAAAAGGACACACAGGGTGCTTTCATTTGCATTACTCTAGACTGGAGTTTCCCCTTGAAGAACACAGCCTCTAACTCCTCTGTGGAATAGAGGAAGCCACACACCTGGGTCAAACACCACCCTCCCGGGAAGGAGAAGAGGGGAAGAAAAACAAAACGAACAAAAACCCCAGCAACCCCAAAGCATTAGCTTGCTTCTTGAACCTGGAGCCTTGTTTTCTGAGATAAAGTTTGGAGCTATATCTTGCAAGCTGAGAAAAGAGACAGAAGAAATACTGGTATAGCAGCTACATCTGCATATGTATAAACTGCACTTCTGGTTTTCATCTGGGTACCACCATACTGCACATGGAAGAACTGCACTAATTGGAAAGGGAGCATCAACACTCCTCTGGGATCTCCAGGGCCTCGTTCAGAAGTTTGGTGACGCTCGGGGGAGTTCTGTGAGAACTGCAGAAGGTGGAGAGTGGAGATTAAAGGCCCAGCGTTATAGAGAAAAGATGAAACGAAGTTTTCCTATAGGACCAACCTACTATGAGAAAAGCCAGCGGAAGTAGTGGGACAGAGTATGTCAAAAAATTGAAGAAAAGCTTGGGCAAAATAAGATACTCATAACCACCCACAGCTAATCCTCTTCTTGAGGATGGAAGCATCTGTCACTTGCATAATAACCTTGTGTGGCTAAATCACTTCCTCTTACAGAGGCAAATGACACAATGAGTCACATCTTAGCACAGGTCTTTCTTCATTCTTATTTTTTTTTTCCCCCTAATGCATCAAACCACAAGGAGATTCCTGTTAAGCATTGACCAAAGGGCCTTTTCTCCACCTCATACTCTTCCAACTCAGCTACAGTTCCATCTGGTTTCCAGAGAACCCTCACACAAAAAGCTGGAATGCGCTGATATTATTTGAGCCTCTTATTTATACTTCTCAAATAACGTACAGGAAATTGGGGTAAAACAGGTTAGATGAATTTCCTAAATAGCCAGACCACTCCAATTTGGTTCTATGTGCTAATGTATCAATAACCCCATCAGCAGAGCACTGAGACTTTCCTTAGGGAAGGAACCAACAAGAGTCACCAGCTGTGAACAAGCCTAACTACCCTTTCATACTGCTCAGCCAGAAAACAACAAGGAAACACACAGGACATTGTTCAACTCTATATCACATCATATAAAAGGATAAGTCTTTCCAACAACATTTTGGATTCACCTTAGAGTCATCCTTGCCAAATCAGAGATGGAGTTTTCTGGTGGGCTGTAGTTCCAAGGAGTAAGCGAGTAGAGACCTGCATCCTGCCTGCTTACTCTGCAGCACAGGTGACCTATATAAAGACATAGAGAAATAAGTAAAACAGCAACATTTGAATACAAGAAACTATGTTGGTTCTAGCAGTGGCCTTCCAGGGACAGAATGGACAAAGGGAAAAAAAATGCACACAACTCTATTACAAGTAAATAAAACATACCTGTAATTGCAATCACAGCCTCTGCCATGACAAGCCTGGACCAAAAATTCAGAGGGAACATGAGAAGCACCAGCACAAAGCTCCCCATGCACCTCCACCAGTACAACCCAGAGAAGGGCAGCTCACACCCCCTCTCTCTGCCTGCTTTTGCCTCCCAGCTGAAAATGGCCACCAGTATTTTCAATTAATTCCAGGTGGTTTCGTACTGCAGGCACTGATTCACTTGGAGCTGAACCAAACCCGCTCCCCTTGCTGCACAGATAGCACACACACTCTCACCCTGCAGATCTGTTTCAAGGTCCTGACCCTAGTTTTTAAAGCCCTTAATAGGCTAGGGCCTAATGAACCTTGGAGACGGCTTCTTACTCCGCAATCCAAAGCAACAGCTGTGATTGCTCTGGGTGAGCAGTGCTGACAGAGCCCGGAGTGAAATCCTCCTCGCTTTCCGCGTCGCAGCCTCCTCTTAGCAAAGTCTCAAATGAGTCTTTTAGCAACACTTAGACCTCCTCAGATCCTCGTCTCCAGTCCCGTTGCAGCCTTCTTCACTGCTGCTGCACTAGGTTCATTGAAAACCATGTTCCCCAGAGTACAAAGAGAGAGAAGCTGTTGATTAAGCTGTAGAAAAGTAGGGCTGGGAGAGAATGGAAGAGTTCAGTAGTTCATCCTTGTTCGGCAATAGCAAGGGGAACACGGGCACGGAGCATGGCCAGAGTAGTCCTGCACTTGAGTGGAGCTGGTCCACTTGGGGTCCATGAGCAATGTAGCCCAAGTTCTCACAGTGGGATCTTTTCCAGGAGGTTTGGGGTGAGGCCCTGGCAGATGCAAGCAGGAGAGCAAAGACAGTCCTGTTTGCAGGGCATCTTTGTGCTTAGGACCAGCACAATACGCAGGTTAAAGAAGAAATTCCCAATCGCTGCTGTAATAATTATCTCCAATTTCCTCCTCAGCCTCTGCTCAGCATGCAGCCCATGCCTTTCTACCAAACAACTTTGAATCAAAATATGAAATTAGCCTGTATCCTAACACTGGTTTGAAAACTTAGCTCAATCTCTCCATCGTCAATGCCACACACTATTTCATACTTGAATATCAACTTTAAAATGGATTAGAGGCTGATGAACTGGAACAAAGACAATTCACTACTTCTACAGCACTAACACCACTCTTTCCATAGTCTTCCTTGCAACCACTTGAACTGTCCCTCTGACATCAGTGTTCACGACTTGCCCAGTCAGTTTTCTGAGGAGGGACTTGGGTTTTCCAATAAACCACCAAGTGCAACACATACTGAAGTACTGGTCTTGCCAAACTCACCCCTCTGTTCCCACCCTCTGATCCCCTGCTGGTCACATTCAGTCCTTTAGACTGTATGTTCATCTGCTTTTATATCCTGCCATGTTTTGTAATTACAGGTTCCTCCAAAAGAATAAGTAGTATTTACTGCAGCCACACCCATACTAGAAATGCCTGTGCAATGTTCTGCAGTTCACGTTCACAAAGAAAACAGACGCTGTAAAGAAATAACTATCCATTCACTTTGAGTTTTGATATCCAGTCCTTTTCTGCAGTTGGGACCTGATTCTTTGAAGCAGTAGAGCTGCCATAGCCCCTGAGGGGCCTGAGTTTCTTCTCACACATGCAAATATAAATGAGGAGCCGCTCTACTGATGCCAAGTGAATCACACAGGTGTAACCTCAATGTGACAGACAGGGCTCATGGATGTCAACAGAGACTGGAACAGGCGCCCTTTCATTTTTCACATGGCGATTTTTCATTTTCAGCCACTTGGTTTTGCACAGCTACAATAACACATATAAAGCTGTGATGCAATAGGATAGGATGGTTGATATTTAGGAGAAATCACACGCTTAGATCAATGCACACTGCAGGTATTCAGCTGGAACCAAATGTGTTGGAAGCGATGTAAACCCCGGGGGCTTGTTTGCTAATCAATAAACACAGGCATGTACGCCGCTGAGCTACTCTGGAGTGTTAATTGTAGCTAGGCTTGTTTGGGGGGTTGTTTGTTTGTTTTTGCATTGCTAAAGAAGCACATCATCAAAAGCTATGGCTTTTACAGAATAGGCATAATCTGAAAAATATACATATACTCCCTACTCTGATATATTTTCAACTTTAGGGAAATGTATAACTCATTAGAGGCTCTCCATGTGGCCTAATGAAGAAAAAAAAAAAAAAAAAAGGCAAAGTTTCTAGTAGTTCCACTTCCCCAGTTTACCATAAGTGACATTTAAGCAGTCATCTGGGGAAAAATTCCGATGGGAACGCTGACAAAGCTCATCATTTGAAAAAGGTCAGACCTTCTATTCTTGCTTTGAATAGATGGCAGTGACCTTAAAAATCTTCCAGCCTCAATCCCTCTCCTCATAAACATATGATGGAGCAACTAGCTATGCCAGTTCTATCCAAGAAGAGATGCAGGAGATCATTGCTCTGCACAATTTTCTTATTCCTTATTTCTCTCTTGACAAATTACAGATAACTCAACTGAGCTGAGAGCAGGTGTTCAGCAGCACAGGCACCAGTGTAGGAGGACCAGTCGGGACGCAGTGGAGAAGAGTTGCCTCTCTCCAAAACGACTGCCTTGAAAACAGATGGTAAAAATGCAATAGCATTCAAAGCTCTGGTGGGCAGACCTCTCCATGTAAATACAGACAGAGAAAGGGGAATTCACAAAGACTAACTTTAGCTGAGACAATTCCCAGTAGGAATTGTCATTTAACATCTCTGTCTCGGTCTCTTGAAGAGTCAAGCAGAAAGAGAAGGTACAAAGATGATTCTTATTCAATTCAAGTCAACTTTTTTTAAGACTTCTCTACTGTTTTGCTGATTGAAGACCTCATCTCACTCATCATTTACACAGAGAGAAAAAGGGCAGCAGATGTAGAAATACCCACCCTGCTGATGGACACCAAAGCTGTAGTATGCCCTTGAGCAACAAGGCCAAGCAAAGATCTCATGGCAGATGTCAACCCCCAATCTGTCAGATTCTAGCTAACGACCTTAATCATGAGTTCACCCTTCATTGTGACACACTCCTCACGCAGTGTTAATCCTGCAAGTATTCAGTTCCAAGCACCAGTTCTACAGTCTGATTTAGGTTGTCATCCTTGTGCTAGATTGTCAAAGACAAACCGGCGCTACATGAGGGCGCTGGATGCTAATATAGCTCACGCCTCCTCCTCAGCACAACTATCAAAGAGCCTGATCCTCCACAGAGACTTCACAAGAGTAGCACTTCTGCCTGAGTCATACTGTGGGATGAAATAGGACAGCCCACAATGGTAATCCCAAATACTGCAGTATGCTAGAAAATCACCGCCTAACTGCTGCAGTCACTGAAATACAATAAATATGCCCGATGATTCCATTTTTAGTTGCTTTTTAATGCAGCACTACAGTTTGCCAGTCTTTCTTGTCCCAGCTGGAATAGATGAATTGCTGATGCTTTTTAGGAGCATTGGCAGATGAGCACAATAGAAACATCACTCAGATATTGATGACTAATGTACGTAGAACATTTCCAAAAACTGTGTTGCCATCGCAGCTAAACAAAATGTACTAAATTAACATTCACATGGAAGGAAAGGAGCTCATTGCCACATATTCTGCATTTAAATGAGCCTATGGCACAACTGCAAAGCTCATCTGAAACCAAAAACTATCCATGGTTCTCTTAAAAGTTTCATGGACCTCCATAAGCCTAACTCAGGTTTCAGGCTGGCAGTGAAACCCGGAGCAGCTCATAAGGTTTAGGGTTTCATTGCAGAAATTTCACACAGCTCCAGCAGCAAGTAGGAGAGCTTCTCTTGGGTCACAGTCCTACAGACCAGTAGGTATCATCCTCACTTTAAATTATTATTGCCCTGGTATAAAAATGACAGAGCAGGTCATGTGCCACATGCTGTAGGTGACCCTATGTGTGCAGGGGGGTTGGACTAGATGATCTCTAAAGGTCCTTCCAACCTTCTATGATTCTATGGATTACTTGTAAGGTATAGTTCAGCACATATCATAAAGTTCACCACATATCAAAGTTCACACAAATCTCCTACCAGCTAAAATGGATCAGATCAGCTTCCTCATGGGCAACCTCATAGACAGTTTTCCTCTTAGAACTGGAAGTCATTTGCTTGAGCACGGCACAAGCCAGGGTTAATCTGCAGAGACAGAAAATCCTTGCAATGCCTGAAAATGTCACTGTCACACGAGAGAACGTGCAGAAAAGGAAAATAAAACCTTATTTAGATTCGGAGGTGGGGAGAACTTGCCAACAAAAAACTATTTTAACAGCAAAACAATGAAGTTAACAGACTGACTAATAAAACAAAAGGAAAAGCCCTCTGTCTGGAGCAGGATTAAGTAGATGACTCATGAAGTTAGTTCTGTTGCTGTCATCTCTGACTGAAAGTTATATTGAAGTCCACATATAAAATAATCTGACTCAAGAGAAAGTGAAATAGCTATGGGGAATAAAAGCAACAGAAGGGAGTCAGTGCTCCCAACTTCATTCCCAGCTATCAAAGAGACTTGAACACTCCTATATAAGCAACTGGAGAACTGGAGATCTTTCCCTTCACTTGGAAAATTAACAGCAAAAAGAACAGATTTGTTTCCTACCTCATGTTCCCTTAAATTTCCTATATACTTACATATCCAGATTATGACATTACACAAAGCTTATAAATCCAAAAGCAGAATGGAGACCTTTTAGTCTTCCTTTATTCTGAGATACAAAACTGCTTGTTTTGTGGCTGAAGTAGCTGTCTAAATGTTTGCCGTTCCTTAGACACGTTATGAGGATTAACGTTTTAATGTTCTTAGAGTTGTCTTGAATAGCTTTTCCAAATCAAGTTATAGTTTATTCTTCAGATACCAGTAGACAAACAGAGAGTAGATTTCAGCATCCCTGGCTACATATTTACCAGTGTTAACCAGAATATCCTTAGAGAACTGTTTTTTATTTTGGGTAAGGATTTCAATCATCTTTACTCAGCTAAAACTCATTGCCTGGCTTTTTCCAAGTCACTTGATCAAAGAATTAACCAACCCTTTGTGCTCCTGGTTTTTGCAACTGCAGGAATCCAAGCAGAGCAGATATGTTTTAGCAACCTACCCTGATGCTCCCTTACTGAATACTGATCTTATTCAAGAAATTAGTGAATGTGAGAGGGCGGTACAGGAAATTTTCTTGAAAATAGGGGAATCACAGGATGTTTTTATACATCCCAATGATTTCTATTTCATTAGATTAGGGAGCACTGCCTTTAATATAACTAACATGTGGCAACCACACAGTGACCACAGTGAGCAAATCTGTCCTGCAGAAGGAAGCCAAAACACAGCAGGGTTTCCTTCAAATGCTAGGAAAGAATCAAGGCACCTTTTTAGCACTGGCTGCAGCTGAGGCTGAGGGAGAAGGAGAACTGAGAATACACTGGGAGTGACGGCTGAGAACAGAAATATCTCAGCACTGGAGGGTGGGCAAATGCAACAGGTCCCAGCACCCTGTGCTGCTCCTGTTCATGCCAAGAAAGCAAAGCAGTAGTTCTGAGGGCCTTGCTTTCTTCACTGAAAAACTTAAGGTGTTCTTAAGCTATCTATAGCTAATGGCTGTTGTTAATATATGCACATACACACATGTCCAGAGAGGCACACATTTACATTTATGTGCAAAAACACCTATGCAAGCTAGAGTACTGCCGGTAAGATGGGTGGCTCTCAGATTATCCTGTTGTTGGGAGGTCACAGCCAGTTCCACTGTTTTCCTTCAATATTCCTCTCAGGAACACAGCTCCCTTGCTTTTTGTTCCCCGGGCAGACCAGTATTTAGCAGATGTCCAAAGCAAATCACAACCATTATGTGGTTTTGGAATAGAAGCTAGATGGAGAAGTCACCACCTAATAAACCACTGCTATCAAAAAAGAACCCATTAGCCATTTCAAAATAAATTAGGATATCTTTTAAATCTCTCCGCAACAGAATTTATTTCAAATCAAAAGACTATGTCATTGACTTTCCCCTGAGTAATCTAAGTGACGGGGCTCTCTGAGGTGCAGTAATAGGATGTAAGTGAAGAAGTGGGTATTATTTTACCCGTGCTGTGATAATCTGAATGCACCACTGTCCAGCATCATAAACACTGAAGTGAGAAGTATTAACAGCACTTTCAAACCCCCCATGCATTTGGGGATTGTCTAAGTAGGGGGTGAGACCAGATCGCCAGCAAGAGGGAATATAAATGTGCAGAGACAAATCTAACATTGTACAAAACCCAAAGACTAAAGAAGGGAAACATGAAAGCTTATTTTTACCTCTCCAAGAAGGCAAATGACTAGGCAGAAGTAATGTCAGGAAACAACACTGCAAACAGAGAGTGCAATTCTCCTTAATAATCAGCAATATTTTAAAGATCTTGGAGTTTGGCTCCAAGTGAGATACTTTAATTAAAGAAAGAAATCAAGGCTTACTGGTTACTGTCTGGAGCAGGAGGGAGGCCAGACTATCTGACCTCTTCCCTGGAGTAATACACATTGCAGAATAGTATCCAGGAAATTAAAATAAATAAAAATATAAGGAGACACAATGACAATGGGCACTCCTTAAACTGCAGTTTTCCTTCCCTTTTCCAGCCAGAAGTTCTGTCTTCATCCTCTTCTCTCCTGCTTTGAGTGAGCCAGAGGAGCGAGTCCCTTGCCACGAGTGCCCGGACATGGGGACCCTTTGGCTCTGCCCTCGTGCTGCCACCCCAGGCCACCAGGACACGGGACAGGACGGCCAGCAAGACAAAAGTGCACAGCTTCATATTCAAATTACACGTGTGGCCTTGGAGCTGCCACTCACACACAGCTTTGGGTGAACAATGAATCCAGCTGAAAGCAGGATTATGTAAAGGAAGACTCAGCTCGGTGCTTCATTCTGCTTGAATGAATAAGGACAAACAAATTATTATTAATGCAGGAAAAGAGAGAAGAGGAATATTACATGTAATTATTTTTAAAGACTGTTTTAATATCCTTTTCAATGTGAACTAATGTGCAAGCTAATGCTACATAAACTTAGGAGCCCACAGAGGTTTCTCTATCAAGAAAGTAGAGATTCTTGCATAAAGATTTGTTTCCCACGAGATAGTTATCTCTGCTCACCTAGGCCACAGCCCACCTACAACTGTGCAAATGCTCCCCTAAAAAGGCACAGAGTGTTCTCCCGTTCTGCTAGCTTGCAATGCCCTCTGCAAAGAATTTCACATGCAAAGACCCCCGTTCCACTTGCAGCCCCTGGGATCAGTAGGGTGCTGCTCCCGGGCACCAAACACCGCAGGTCACTGGGGGGCACCTTATGTTTGATGCTGCCTGACCCTTGCAGACAGCCCTGGAACAGCACAAGGTTTCTGCAGCTCGGCCTGAGCCCTCCCCAGAGCAGTGGGCAGGTAGGAATCAAGGAGGGC
>JAVCKT010023455.1:7941-19480 GCA_032273925.1 Rhynchotus rufescens
CAGAATCCGCTGTATGGGAATTGCCTTAGTTCTAATAAAAGATATTTCTGAACAATTGTTAGTTTAAATTTTTAAATGATGAAACAAGAACATTTCAGGAGCCTATAGAGGAAATTATTCCTGAGAAACTGGAATAACTTTGAGAAGATAAAGTGGGTTTCTATTCAGAGGGGAGCATTTAAAGTTAAGTAGCATTCCATAAGGTGGTAATTGTGTCTATTTCCCAGGCATTTGAGTTAAATAAGCTGGATAGGAAACATAAACTGTCATAACAGGAGGTTAGGGGTGTTGTGTACATCTTTTTTTTCAAGTCATAAAAAATGAAGTTTTGAAGGGCCTTATCGCAAGTAAATCAAACAAAGCCTTTCTTGCTTCTCTTATCCCTCTGGGAGCAGTTCTTATTTTTTGAAAAGAAGTTCTGGATAGTTTCTCCTTAAACAGAGATTTAAAGTATATATACCTATAAAAGAATAAGAAAGTAATATTTATGTCTCAGTTGCACATAAATCTGGTTAGCAAAAAAATAATGACTTACTGCGCATATAATGCCTTGTTTTCAAAATACTGTACAAATAAATCTTCACTAAGTTTTCCTCAACTATCCCTGTGACCCTTAAGAATGTAACTATGGCAGAGTAACTTCTACCATTCCTGTGTTAATGTACAGAAACAGATCCAGCAAAATGCATGGACTAGATAAAGTTGCAGAATATTTACATCACTCATTAGATTATGTACTTCTTAATATACATGAATTTTTAGGAGGAAAAAGGAATCCAAACATGTTGCTTGTTTTACTGTAGTCTGCTGTGACGCCCAGCAACTATTAGCCTGATCTGCTTCCCTCTTCTATTCAAATGCTGCGAGGCTTTTTTCCAAAGAAAAAGTGACTACATCTGCATACTGCAAAACTAAACTAAACTAAAATGAGGCTAATCAGTTTGCTCAAGGGGTTACAGAACCCACATCTTAAAAAAAAAGAATTGAAGGAATAATAGATAAGTTGAGATTCCAGCCATTTCAGAATTTCCACCCAGAAATATTGAGTGTCCTGCATTCATCCAGGAGATTTTTCTGAATAACTGCAAAATTCTGGAGGTGGTTAGGATGTGCTTATCACAGAGAGGGGAAGCTGCTGAGCCTCTGAGCACTAACTTGGTTTCTGCTGTTCATACACTGGCCATCTAAACCCAGCGCCATTCTTTGCCTGCTTTAGTCCTGCACCACTGTTTACAAGCCTCTGTGTCCACCAAATAAGATGCCTTCTTTTTTTTTTCCTTCTTTTTAATGTAATTTACATTGGAGAACATTCCATGTTATGCAAAGAATTTGACAGGCTTTTGCTCAAATTTTAAAAAACAATTAAGATGTCAAAAGAGGAAGTGCTAGTACATTTTAATCATAAATCTCTGTATATATAATTACCACTGAAGGCAGCTATAAATGTTTTATGAAGAAAATGTAACCAGACTGTGCTTTGTCAGAAACATAACCCCAAAACATGTAACAGACTGTTCGCTAATGCTCGACGCCACACATGCACACAACCCTTTTGAGTCGAGTTCTGTGAACCCAATCCTCCATTCCTTCTGCATCCCAAACTCCAGCTAACTTCAATTCAGGCTTTGATGCGCTCTCATCAAAATGCAGATCGCATACATTTCCCTGATAAGTATCTTTAATCAGAAAGTCCAAAACTCCTGCCAAACCGTCCCGTGTGTCTTGCTTTGTTTCCCTGTTTGTTCCTTGATCGGGACATTTAGGAAGGAAAAGGTAATCAAGTTGCTCTTTAAATCTAAGCTTCGGTGAGAAGTCATAGTGATTGATAATAGGAAGGCAAAGTTAATGTCACTGCGAAATAGTGTGAACAAAAGGCTTTTGGCCTGCTAAAAGCAAAGTGTGCTGCTCTGCAGAGGATGCTCTTGAGCTAATCATGGTGGGAGATGGTGGGACCAGCTGTGGAGGAGCATCCCTGTTGGAGGGCAGCTAGGAACATGAAGTGCTGCAGAGGACCACGGCCATCTCCGAGATTTAGCATGTTCCTTAGGCGAGCTCTCCAGAGCAAGTCCTCAGCTGTCTGTGCAAAAATGTGCAGAGCCTCGTCACCAGTTTCCAAAAAGGAATATGCTGTTGAAATGCTATATGGAGGCTGTCTCTTTGGATAAATGATGATAATGGGGGCCTATTGTTTGAGCATTAAACTGGCTCCTATTGAATAGTTTCCCTCATCTGTTTGATTCATTTTGATTCTAGCTGACAACATCCCTATTACTGACTGCTCTTCTCATAATTTCTCACAAATACAGAGTGGAGATGAGGTAGATGATGCTAATTAGTAATCTAAAAAGTTTAACCTGGTTATACTGCTATGTTTTAAGATGGATATTCTAAGTTGATCAAAACTTCAAAATCGTAAAGACTTAAAAGTAATGATATTTTCCTAGCTAAATGCCTATTCCGGGGAAACAGCTCAATTTATAAGGTAAAGTTGGTGTAAAGACGTGCTTGCCATCCTCATGGAAACATATTTAATGCCATCCATCCTCTCTGTGATGACTGTAAAGAGGCAGAGTACCTAAGAGTCAGACATGTAGGAGAGGCGATGATAATATTCAGTTTGCAGTCAACATTTTAAATTTTAAGAGCGACTCTTCCTAAATTTTGACACACAAGTGAGATATACTCACAAAATAATTTCTTTAGGTATCCATCAAATACAAAGCAAAAGAAAAAAAGAAAATACAAGTTTGTTCACTATGGTTGTCTCAGAAATCCAGTGTTACCTGTATTTGTTTACCACTGTTCTTGAGTGTTTTTTTGTCCCTGGACTTGCCATGGAATATTTTGGGGAAAATAATGCAATGAATTAAGTAGTTGATGACAGTAAAAATGCATTGCAAAGAACTAAGAGCCAGCTGCAGGAGTTCACTCATGTGCAGTATCTGCATAGAGGTATAAATATACAGATACAGTTATAGGTATGTATATAGTTATCATTATTATCCTAGTTATAGCTATATGGCTGTTTTTAAATAGGTAATTTGATGACCAAAACCCACCTCAAAGTATTATAAATTGTAAGTATTCAGAGTGATCATCTCTTTGCACCCACATGCACTCTGTATATGTGGGAGTCAGGGGCTACCCAAGAGTACAAGTGTCCAAGGTAGCCCCCATTAGTTAATATCACACACAGTTTTAGATTCACACAAAATATGCAGTAGAATCCTTAGAAAGACCTTGGCCTTTTATGGCAGATCAAGGGAAAATGCAGAGGTGACAACGTCCAAGCTCAGAGGGGTGTAATTGAAACTTGAGCCCATTGGGAGATACCCTGTGCAAAGGCTGGCCAGGTGGGGATGGGGTTTGCTCTGGGGCAGAAACCAGCAACTATTGGAGCTTAGAAGGGATTTGTTGATTTGTTTCTAACCTTATCTGTCCGTCTTCCACATGTGAGTTTTTAATTAATATGCAGAGCTCAGAAGAGATGAAAAGCCTACTACTAATAATAGTGTGCTTTAATGTATGTTCCTGTTTGTGATTTTTTTTTTTTCCAAATGTAGATCAAATTTTTGGCTCCCATTTGCACTTGGTATGTGAGCACGAAAATTCTACAGTCCCCAAATTTGTAAGACTTTGTATAGAAGCTGTTGAAATGAGAGGTGAGTACCATAAGATTTAACACTTTCTAACACTTTTTTTTCTCCCTGTGTTAGTAATCAAAACTTTAACTTTATAACTCTGCTTTAATTGCCAGAGAAGTCAGGCAGTTCATATTAAAATACAGCTATGGACTGAACTGTATCATGTTCTGTATCATTATCTTCTTTATATACTAAGATATTAATAAAACCTGTTCTTGCTGATTATTCCTTGTATTTTGTTTGACATGTTTTAGTCTTTCTCTGGATAAGAAAACGCTAAACATCAATAAAATGTCAGTAACTTCCATTCTGAAATCTCTGGTGAATGTAATGCCAATACTTTTCCGTAAGTCCTAAATTCTCTTCAACAAAAATAAATGTTATGCTAGTGTGAGAGCATTTTTTTTTCTTATGCATGCAGGTGCCTAATTTTTACTAGTATTATAAAAAGTGGTAGTACTGTGCCAAAACCCGAATGAGTATTCATCCCCATTATAAGTTTTGATTAATTTAATAAGGAAGATTTTCATAGTATAAAAAGATATGCTTGACACCTTTGCCCTCCTTCCTTTCTTTAGAGAATATCTTTTCTCATCGAAGGTCATTTTCTTTGGAAGGTACATGCGGTAGATGCTGAATCTTAAAATGTATTGTATAAAAATGTGAGGCTTCATCACCATCTGTTACAAGTTTACAACTTGTTCCAGGGATCTGGGGAAACATATATCTTGCAAAAGATAGAAAATTTATTTTCAGAATAAGGCTGGGTGAACCCATTGTCACTGTCATATACTCGCCTCTCAGAACCAGAGAACCAATGAAAAAGAAAATGATAGTTGGACCACCAACCACAAAGGGAAAAGCTATTTTAATTCCGTCGTTGTTACCTGGTTTTATAGGGAAAGGTGCAATAAAACTACCCTAGAGTTTCAAACTCTGTGAAATTCATGCTTTAATTATAGAGCAAAGAGAGCATTGGGATATTGCTATTCCCCGAGTGATTGGCAGGAATTTGAGATCACCAAAGTGGTGGCTGTTCGGTAGGGGGAGATCGTGGCATTGGATTTTCGGGAGGCTGCCTGGAGGCTGGATGAAAGCAAGAGACAAAGAGAGGGGAAAAGTGTGAGAAGTGACTGTTAGTAGAGGAGGAATTGTAAGGAGACATTGGGGACGTGGAAAGGGAAGATGGAGATTAGATTATAGAAATGCCAAGGCGTGCAGAACCTGTCTGATTGACTGCTCTGGCACAAGCTCAGCGCAGGTTCTCCGAACGCCCCGCTAGGTGTTTCCGAGATATTTTGTGGTATCTGACCATTTTTCTAGGAGAAGTGAGGCCAAAGGTGCTCGGCATTGCTGAACTGTAACAGCAAAATCCAAGACACCTAATTAGATGTTTATTATCTGTATGATCACTAGAGAAACGCATGCAGGAAAATATGAAAATGCCACTGTTTCCTCTCAGAGGACCTCAGTCTTCAGTGTGTGGCATTACCAGTCTTGTTCTTCATACAAAGTTGCTGCAACTTTGAGAAAAGTCTATCACTTTTAGTTAGTCTAGTATGTAAATAAAAGCCGATTGTATGGCGTGAGATAAAATTTTCATTTTATCGCTGTATTTACGAGTTTATATTTGATTTACAGTTTTTCTATTATCATTTTCTTGGATTAGGACCCTTGCATTTACTCACATTCTATTTACTCAAAGTGTTGTTTTTACTAAGTTCTGGCATAAACTATCTCAGGACAGCAGTAATTTATGTGAAGCTAAGTCCAATGTTTATGCAAGCTTCTGATGACATTTTATACCGGGGTTGGTATTAGGAAGCAGTATGTGGAGGTGCCAAGTCTCCCGGCATGGCTGAGACTCGACAGATCCGAAGCCCTCCTCTTAATGGCCAGATCTGCCTCCAGCCAAGATCCTCAACTGCAGAGTCATGGGAAATACTTATGTACCAATTATGGGAAAGGCACATTTAATGAAAACTGTATGTTTACTTTCATAGTCTTAGTAAGATGGCCTAAATACTCAGTACAGCTGGCATATTGGCTGTTGCAAAAAAGCATTTTCTTTTTTTTTCTTTTTTTTTCTTTTTTTCTTTTTTTTTCCTGAAGTTACTTTTTTTTTTCTATGTAGAAAATATATCATCTACATACTGTAACTGTACCAAAAATGTTACTTGCATGCTTCATTTAAGATAAAAGATTATCGGAAATACAGACCTAAAACTAAATGTTACTTACGTAACATTCATATTTTTCTCTATGGCTGTATTCTTCTTTATCAACTCAAGGCCTTAATGATTATTTTATCATACTGTTTACTTATTGACTTTTCTGACCAAACACTATTTCCTTTTCAGATTTTTAAAACATTATCATTAGGCATAGAAAGGAAGGCTTGCAGTGATCTGAATAAGCCATATTAATTAGCACATTTTCCTGCGTAGATGAGGTTACTTACAAGTAGACAAACTCTAGTAATATTCTCCCGCAGATTAAAAATGTAGAGAGTGTCATTAACTGTTGGCAAGATTTCCTCTTTAGTTACACTATTTTATAAGAATGTAGATACATTGAAATCAGAGGGGCTATGCTGAGATTAATTTGCTGCAACTTAGATCAGATTTTGGTCATTGGTCCCTTTGAATACTCTGGTTATTCATCATCTCAATGGGGAGGTGCCCAGGTTAAGGCCCAGGCTACTAAACATCTCAGAGCCCGATCCATATTTATCTGTACGACAGGGATTCACTTGAGTTGCAAATCTCATTTTTCAGCCTCTCTTGCTGTCAGTAGTTATTGAAATAGAACTGGGAAGCAGAGGGGTTTTCACTACTTCATTTAATCTTGCAATCAGCCATATTGCGGAGCCGCGAGCGTCAAGAGAGTCAACAAAAATATTGCGCCCATTCTTGTAAACTTGCAAGGCAATTGTCACATTTAACTTTTTTAGAAGCGAATTCTTTCTTTATTTTTCCTCTCGCTCTCTTTCCGAGTTATTTATTCATTCATAACTTCTGATGAACCTCTTGACTCAAACATTTCAGCATCGAAACCTCAGCCACTAAAATCCATAGTGCCTAGCCAGAAAGTGTTACACCCCCCCAGATATCTCCTATGATAAAAAACACTTTCATGGATGTTATATACTCTGGTGGATAGAAATATACGCTGTACCTTACAGTGGTCAGGCTGAAAATATCTTAGAGGTTTTTGTGGAGAAATCTAGTCCATTTTTTTCTTCTTATTCAGTCATTTTGCCATTAACATCGCCCTTGCGCTGGCTTCTCCTACCTGTCGAGCTGCCTTTTCCTCTGTGGTCGCCCCGTTTTGACCAGAAAGGGTCTGACAGGTATCCCGGCCCGTGCTGAGCGCTGCAGGATGCGGAGCCTGGGATAATCCTGGGAGCGCGCTGCGATTCCCATGCCGTGCGGCCTGCCAAGGGTGGGGCCCCTTGCAAGATTTTTGGTGTTTCCAGGCCAGATATTATTTCCAGTCATTTATCGAGCTGCGTATTTATTTTGTTATCCCCGACCCATTAAAATCTCTGGCTGATTTTGTTTTTTTTCTATTTTTTTCCCCCTCCTTTTTTAAATAACTAAAAGGCATGAGCAGAACACTTTAAAAAATAAAAATATCAGTCCTGCTAGTACCTAAGCCAAGTGCCATCCAGTACTCAGGGCAATGCTGTGTCGTGTGAATGTTACTCGATGCTTAAGTCTTTTGCAGGGGGATCGCTCGTTTGCATGCCTAATGACCAAGGTAAATGAGCAGCATCCTCCCACGTGTCCAGGGCACCCAGCACGTTTTGCAAGGAAATAGTACTGATTCCTGGGGGGAAATGCAATGTGACTTTCATCTCGCACATTCAACACCTTCCATTTGCTCCCTCCATTCCCAAATGCAAGGGAGTGTTCCCAAGTGAGCCCAAAGGGCCTGAAAACGACCCCGTGGGCAGCAAGGCTGGCGACTGCAGGTACCGTTTCCATGCTAAGCTGGACATTGCAGACATTGTTTTCTGTTGCTTTTCTTGGAGCACAGGATGCTCTGACAGGAATGATACACAAAATTACATATTTGATTCAGTGCCTAAAAGCCACCCTGGGATCCATAACCTTGCTTAAAGATTTAAGAAGGACCTTTAGTCCACTTCTGAGAAGGTTCTTAGCTTAGAAAACTTTATCTTTCAACTTTACTTCTTAGCAGCTGTTATGTTTTTTTGCTGTCGTTTGTTTGACAGGATCCAGTTATAGGTTCCGATGTCTGTTTAAAGAAACAGGGAGGTTGTTGGCTTTAAAATTCCCTTACTGCTTGTGTGTTCAACATTTTCCCAGGCTTTTCTACATAGTTTGCCAAGTAAAGGGACTGACCTTTTGTAGCAAACACTTTTTCATTTCTAAATGCTCACTTTGATTTTTGTCCCATTTTATGCTCATTCCAAACTGTTTACAACCCACTAAAAATGACTGTGAATTATATGTTTGTGTAATGGATTCCTTTTGTGGTCGGAGTGGAATGTTTACTTTGAACAATTAGTTATCTTTGGGTAGATTATAGTGACCTGAAAAAAGAATGGCTAAAGTTATTACAGTACCTTAACTATTTCCTTTTGTTATCTGTCTCCTGCGTTTGCCCAGGGTATTATTTACTGGGTTTAATCGCGTTGAACCAGAGCGAAGGCAAAAATCTCTGCGTGCAAAAATCCCAAAGCTCACAGATTTGCAGGACCTTGGTCTTGTTAGGGCACTAGGGAGACTTTGGGAGGGACCATTAGGCCCCTGTGTTCTGAGAGAGCTATTTTAGGAGGATACAGTTTGGAAGACTTTTTAAGCAGTTGCTCTCTGGAAATCAGATTTCTTAAAAGTGTCAAAAGTTTGACACCCTAAACCGAACTTTTTGTAAAAGTTTGCTTTTAGAAAAAAATAAAATAAGTTTGGAGCTTGCTTCCAGAACTGCAGTTCGATTTTCCATAATATCATTGTAGATATGTGCACACACACGAGATCCCTTTGAATCTTTGAATATTCAGTGTTTGAGGAAGAAAATTTCACAATGAACGGAGATAAAGTACCTTACAGGACGTGCTAAAGAAATACAGTCATCTTGATGAAGAAAACTGAGGACAAAAATGATATTTTAAGCTACGCTTCCCCTCAAATGCCGTGTTGCCCTGTGACAGAAGGTTGTGTCCCTTTCATCAGTTTTATCTCATAATCTAAAAGCTAAAGTGCAGCTAAAAGCACTTTAAAACCTATATTAAAAAAAAAAAGAGAGAGAGAGAGAGAAAAGAAAGTAATATATCATTACTTTCTAAATCATATCCCACTCAAAAGAGAGTTAGGTTTCTGGTAGGAAGTATATACATAAGACAGATCTGTTATCTTAAGCAGGAAGGGAAAGAGAAAAACCATTTTAAAAATAAAAATATTTTAAAAATTTAAGTCGTGAATATGTTTTTATAGCTAAAGTGAGTATTTCAAACAGTTTTGTGCCATATAATTTTTTAATGGAGGAATGCATTGCCTGACACTTAAAGAAAACCCTAAAGCTAAGGAATCACAGGCTGGGATGGGTAACTTGGGCATGGAGTGTCTGAGTGGCTGTTGGAGTGCACTGGGGACGGTAAAGGACATGAGGCCCATGAAACCAAGGGAGACATTGACAGTCACTGCACGCAGCCTCACGCGTCCCTAAAAGAAGGGTGACCTCCAGACACCAAGTTGATCATGGGACGGTTACTTCTGTCTTGGTTCAGTGGTCTCCAATAGCAGCTGGTCCCTACATTGCCACTGAGTTATTAATTTATTTGTCTTTTCTCTTCATTGTATCTCTTTGCATAACATACTCCTAGCTGTGAAACAACAACAAAAAAAAATATTCATGAATTTCATTTCGTTTCCTACAAGCTCATTCACTAATTTTCAGTCCTTATTTTTCTCAGCAAGGTACCTTCCAAACTGTTTTCCTTTCTCCCAGGACTACGCATTCTTCCTCACTTATTTTGATATAATTTTACATGCTGCTTCCAGTTGCTTTAGAATTCAGACCCTGAAAGTACAGAGATCATATTGCTCCACCAAATGATCTGAGCTCCCAGTTCTGCTAATTCTGTGCTGTTCATTCTTTCCCACTTTGGGATAATCTATTATACTTGGATCCAGGCACGCACTAAAAGCTAATACTTCCATGAAGAATGTGCAATTTGTACTGTTTAGCTTGTGATGAGATTCCTGAAGCCTTTTATGATTCTATCTTGTTCCAAGGAGGCTTCTGCTCCCAACTCTTATAAGCACTGAATTTAAATAAATAAATAAAGGAAACAAAGCAAACTGATAAAAAAAAAAAAATACACACACACACACATAAAATATCCAGCAGTTGAGCAGATAAAGCACTTTTCCAGGGAATTCTAGTGGGCTGCAGAAAGCTGTGTCTGAGGGCATTGAACTATGTTTACTTTAAAGTGGCCAACAAGCATAAACTGAAGTGTACAGTTGAATGCAATAGAAAACAAGCGAGTTCTGAGAAAAAGCCCTTGCAAGTTTGCGATTTAATTTCTTTTTCCTTCTCTTTTGAGTAGAAATTAAGAGCAGTTGAATTCAGTGCAAACATATTGGCAGGCTGCTCTCAAGCAGCTCTGTCTTCAGGCTCAGGCAATCCCGCTGTAGCCACCTTTCTTGGAGAAGGAGCCAGTTAATAGTGTTGTGCAAAGTCCAAGTCGGAATTGGCTCGGAAGAGCATTCACTCTGGGGCCTCTGTGTCTGCTAGAAAGCCACATTCTGAGTTAGAAAAAATATCAAGAAGTGTCAACAGGAAACATCACGGAAGGGCATGCTAGACAAATTAGACAAAAAAAGGGAGACAACAGCAGGGGGAAAAAAAAAAATGAACGAAAAGCAGTTTGTGCAGTGACAATGCACAAAAGAGAGGAGAAATAATGTATATTAAAACACTTTGCAAACGTGGCCTGTGAGCTAAAAAGAAGGTATAAAGAAGACACATTTGAACCAGTTGCCATCTTTGACCTGGTTACCTGATACCTGTTCCATTGATTAAGCTGTTCCAGTGAAACATATCCATTCCTATGAAAAAAAAAGAGGGATTTGCATTTTAAGCCTTGCCAGTAACAACAAGCAGACACTCAGTGTGCACCAGAGTAACATTTACAATGCCTGGGCCAAATTCATGCCTTGTGTAATTTTATTGCTTTTACTGGAATTACACCAGAGATGAGTTTGGCCTTTTGCCTTTTTCTAGCATTGTATAATATATCTATTAGTGAACATGGGGAAGGAAACAGGGCATTTTGTCTTCAGAATTTCCATAAAATCTTTTTCAATAGGCTTAATAAATAAAATAAACCACTTAACCTGTGAAATAAAAAAGGATCAGACAACATTTTCTAGATATTAAAATAATGTTAATATACTTTGTAAATCAAACAGATGACATTTGTACACGCTCAGACAAAAAAGTCTGGAGAAAATTTAAAAGCAGCTGCCTATTCCTGGTGCTTATCCTGTGCCAGTGAGAAAATGAAGGTCCTGACATACCCCCCTGGTCAGAGTCAGATTCAGGAAAGCTCACATTTGAGGATATCCACCTCCTAGCAATGGAAAAGATAAAAAGATGCACTAAAAATAGAGCAAAAATCCTCTCTTTTCCTCCTGAATAAGCTGAAGATATGAGGCATCGTGTCCTGGCACACTGCATGTACCATCACACACAAGGATCTGCCAGTATTTCTGCTGGAAACCCCACATATTCAGACTTTTACAATTCACCCGTTAATAGGATGATTTGGGCTAACACTTGGCAAAGTGAGTTGTGGCCTAGAAGGGATGTTCCAAAAATTAAAAAAAAAAAAAAAAAAAAAAAAAAAAAAAAAATTTGAA
>JAVCKT010023457.1:6378-22316 GCA_032273925.1 Rhynchotus rufescens
TCTAAATACACTGAGGCAGAAGGAAAAACATCATCAAGGTTCCTTGAGAGACCTCCCAAACCACAGGGGCAAGGCACAGTGACTTATTTCCCACTATCATCAATATTATGCACATAGGGACCAGCTGATTTCCTAAAACCGTGATAATGTTTTGAAAGTCCTTCTGGTCTCTTACTGCCACTTTAGACAGTCCAGAAGTTTTGTTATATAAACCTAGCTCAACTTTCAACTGTATCTTCACACTTATTAAGTACTTTGATCTTTGGGTCTACACAGAGCATTAAGCAATTGAACACCAGCTTCCAGGATGGACGAACTGAGCACTCCCAATAACCAACTCAGCAAATCACAAGCATCCCCTTTAAAGTAAATAACTATCATATAGCTCCCTTTCCTGCCAAGCCCCCAAAATAACCGCTTTTGAGCACTAAAATACAATTTAGCATTATCCATTAGAATATTCTAAAGCATGTGTTTCTCTATTACCTTGTACCAAAGACTTTAATTTACCAAGACTTTAATTTTAGATTCCCCAGATTTTTCACACATAGCAATATTATATCAAAGCCTATAGCTTATTTTGAAATTACACAAGAAAAGCACGTAAAATGTATTTATACGTTAAGGTACTCACACGATGTGGAATGGAATAAGTCAAATCAGTAAACACGTATTTTGCAGTTTCAGTTCCTTCCAGGATTTTGTCATCTGCTAAAACATCATCGATCGGCTCCCGTTCATTCAAAACGGGAGGCATGCGGAGTCTCTCCTTAGCTTCCGCAATAGCTTTGTTTGTGGCCTAATAATAATAGTTATAACAGCAGGTTACTCGGTTAAGCATTACAATTATTACCTTTACATAAAAAAGGCATTTCTGGGCAAACTGCCATGCAGTTTGGGGTTACTGCAGCCGGGCAGGATTGCTCGGGGACATCAGGCACAGCCTCCCCGCAGCACCCACCTCCTCCAGCTGCGCCTCGGTCATCAGCTTGTACGTGGGCGGCTTCAGCTCCTTCCTAACCGACTTGAAAACCTTCTCCAGGTTCAGCCCGGTCATTCGGTACAGCAGGTTCTGAACCGCTTCATCGGTGAAGGCGGGTTTGGCGGCCTTGGGCGCTGCGAAGGGGGCATGGAGCGCGCTTAACGCCACGCCGCGGCCCACGGGGAGCGGCCGCGCGCCCGCGCGCTCCCCAACGGCCCTAACGGCCGTAACGGCCGCCGCGCCGCTCACCTACCGGCCGCCGCGTCCTGGGCGCGCGCGCGCCGCCCCCACAGGCGCGAGGGCCCCGCGCGCCGCAGCCACCCGCGGGCTCCCAGCGCCGCCATCTTGCGCCCCTGCGCTCCGCCAATCGGGGCGCCGCCGCCTCGCCGCGCCAGCCAATAGGGAGGCGGGGCGGGGGGGCGCCCGCTTCAGCCTTCGCGCCTCGACGGCAGCTCGCGGGAGCGCGCGCAGGCGCCGGCCAACGGTCCGGACGGCGCGGGCCGGCCAGCGCGACCTATCGAGCACCGAGTCGCGCGATCGCCGCTCCTCCCTCGCCCCCTCCCCAACTCGCCCTTTGCTTGGGTCAAGTGCAGAAAGTCGAGCGCCGAGCGGAGGAGGCGCATGCGCCGGGGCGGGGGAGGAGGGGGCCGTGCCCACGTAGCAGCGCCCGTAGGGTCCCTCGCGTGGTCGGATGAGTTTTGCTTGGCTTGCTAGAGTCAAATCAACCAAAAAAAAAAGAAAAGAAAAAAAGAAAAAACTAAAAACTTGGATACGACCCCACCAGCCATTCAGTTCTCAAATTCTGCGGCTTTGCGGTTAAATTCGCCAATTTAATCGGGCTGAACACGCGGGCCGTAAGGTGTTCCAGCTTCGGAAAGGCAGGAAGGTCCTTCCCTGCGCGCAGGGTCGTGGCGGCCGCAGGGCAGAGCAGCCGCCTCGCTAGCCGCAGGCTCCAGCGCCGCGTGCGGGACTCGCCCGGGGCCGGGCTCGGGCTGCCGCGACCCTGCGCGTCGCTCCCCGCGCCGCCCCGGCGCGGAAAGGCCCGTCCCGCTGCCTTGGGGATCAAAAGAAGACGCAGAATTCCGCGGGAGGCAAAATGGCACCACCCCAGATGGGACTCGAACCCACAATCCCTGGCTTAGGAGGCCAATGCCTTATCCATTAGGCCACTGGGGCTCCCGCAAGACTGGCTGTTCCACCCCCTTACTTATGCCTTGCCCCGCCCCTTCCCTTTTATGGACCCCATTGTTCTACGTTCGAACTTCCCCATTGGGCAGCTGCTCCTCGCCCAGCGAGGGACGGTGCCGCGAAGCCTCCTGGGACCTCTCCCCCCTGGAGGCAGGGGTCACGCAGGGGCTGCTGGGAAGAGTAGTTTGTGGCAGCAAAGGCGGGAGCCGCCATTGGAAACGCTCCTTAAATTAGCGACGGGGGGATTATCCCCAATGATATTTTTTTTTAATTTTTTTTTTTTTTGAGCGGAGGGGGCAGTTTGGCTTCCCTAACAAAACAGATCAAAAAATTACACATACTACACACGCAGACACCCCCCCTTTATTTCTTTATTCCTCCTTCCTATCCACTCCTCACACCCACCAGAAGCCCTCCCGAAAAGGTTAATGATGATATGAACCCTCCCTCCCTCAGATAAAAAAATAAAAATAAACAAAAAAAAGTGTTAAACCTTGGTGTGAAATTAGAGGCACGGCTAATATGTACATTCCTCTTTATTTAATACAGCACGGACACATGACACGTACAAAAAAAGAAAAGTACACTCATGGAAAAGAAGCCTGTCGCAGTCAAGGACAGGGAACAGCCACACCGTATCGAGTAAGGCTCTTGCTGTAGAACAGGCGTCTGCCAGCTCGCATCCCAGAGCAAAGACTGCTGCTGCTGCTGCTAAAACAAACACATAATAACAACAGAATCTTTGCAGCACTCCTGTCAGAAAGGTGGAAAATGGAAGGGAAAGTTACCCCTGGAGCAGGTGAAACACGCATCGCCTGCAGGAATTACACCATTAGGTAGTCACAGGGTACACATGCCATCGCCTTTTTGGACCAAAATATTGTCAGGGATTGTCACCCTGCATGTCTGAAGGAGTGAAAAGATCAAGAAGTCGAACAAAAGAGATTTAACTTTACAAGTCTCCCTGATAGGGCTCTGCTAGCCGTAACGGGAACGCAGGCTGGCTTCCCAATTAAAAGATAAAAAAAAATATATACTAGCAGCTATTAAACTGATCAGAACAACATACCCATATCTGGAACTGGTGCGAGCTTTTGCAGCAGCAGCTTCCCCATTTTCCTGCTTCAGTTCAGGATAGAAACTAAACAGGCACCAGTTCCTCTGTCAAAGAGCCTTACACATTAAAAAAAAATACAAAAGAGGGAAACAGGTGTATTTACAAAAATCCATGGCTGGTACAGTACATCATTTTTAAGACACACTAAATGCTACAATCTTTCAGGTCCTGAGATTATTACAAAAAAACCATAAAACTTGTGTTCAGGTCCAGTTTTATAAGAAGAGAGGACAGAAATTAAATGACATTTAAAACACAGTAACCCTTGAAGTTAGTGGAACACATCTCCCTAAAAACCCAAATGAAAGCGGTGCTAGTCACCCGGATGGAGCTGTATTTGGTTGTTCAGCTGTGTTGTTGCAAGAGGGGGAGCATTTCACACGGAGTACTCTGGGGAGCGGAGCGAGCGAGCGCGCGCGCGGCTGTCCGGGTGCCCTCCGCCGGCAGGCTCCGTTTGCTCTGAAGCAAGCACGCGTTAAAAGCGGCAAGGTGACCTCGCCCAAACGCACGATGGACTAAATAAAGCAGCACTACAGGATCTGCGACTCGCACAGGTTTGCCACCGCGTGCGAACTGTGCGCTCCTTTGTTTGACACCGAGACTCCCCAGAACCGCTGCTGTCGCCGAGTGCTCGTCTGTAACAAACAGATTTGTTCCAAGATGCACAGTAAAAGGCAAGAAAAACGGTGTCTATCTCTCCCGGCCCCTCGCTTTACGTGGCCTCATTCGTTTTCATCACCAGCCAGCAAGAATGTGGCTGTTTTCAAGGTTCTTAAAAACATACGCGCTAACCATGACAACAAACAAAGGATGCCGAGGCCAAAACTCTGTCAGTGGGGGATTCTGCCCACGACCGGCAGCAGAGCAGCGTGTCTGCAGGCTCTGCTCTCCTGTGAGCCTCGTGAGGCAGAGCCAGAGGGACTCGCACCCTCTCACACCTGTGTGTTTTCTCTTTCAGTGACATATTTTTAACACAGGGCTTGTGTAGCTGTAGAGGTTATAACCACACTGATGCCTTTTTGTTACAAGCACCTGACTCACAAGCTAGAAAATGCAAAAATTTTAAGGATTACTCATGAAATGCGTCTAACCCTCCCTCAGGAAAGGACTACAAGAGACAAATCACACAACAAGGGCACTACTTTAACTGCTAAAATATAACACTGTTCAGTAGACTTTGGGAGAAATAGTAATGAATTTTGTTTTTTTTTTAACAGTAGTCCAAAAATAGTTTTTTCTTCATTTCCAATATGGATCTTGAGAGCTATGCAAGAACATGGTACTAATTGCTACATGATGGAATTACTGCAATAACACACACTACAGTTCTCACCTCCGAGCTAAGCTGTTCTTTTGTAATTACATACAAGGCTAAAATGTCAGTGAGAAACACATGGGTAAATCTCAATTCAATTTTAGTTAAGAGATTCAGCTGCTAGGTAGCCAAAACCTCTCCTTGTTTAGAAGAAGCTTCATTTACATAAGGAATTGACTGAATACACTTCTGATACTGGAAGGAACACAGGATGTCTCTCACTGGCTTCTCCCCAAATCCAATCTATACATAAAAAAAAAAAACCAAAAGAAAAACCTGCTTAAGAAACCTGTGGTTTCTTAAACCAAATTTTGGAGCTGAATATTCCAAAAGCTCTCGGACTAAAACTTGTCACAAGAGGTCATATTATCTTCCCTCTTAAAGCAGTTTCATGACACTTTTGACACTAGGTGCTGCACCAGGGAAAGGGTTTCTCTTAAAATACAATTTGCTTTCTTTAGGTTAGCAAAAAACAGTTCTGCAATACAGATGTTCAAAAATATTCCATTTTCTTTGGGTAAAATTTCAACATGTGTTAAAAGGAGTGGCCAGGGGAAGGAGTGTGTTTAATACTGAAACATATAAAGAATACTTATCTGCATAGTTGATTTTACTACTAATCAAACTAAGGCCTTATCTGGAAAAAAAAAATGAAAACACAGAAATCTTTCTTCTCCCATCCCCTGCCCAATGGGGATATCTGCTCTGTCTCAAAGCAGCTCTGGTTGCCTTCACAGCTACTTCTTTTGGCTTGGACCTGATGGTACCTCTTCACTGTTGGGTTCTCTCACCTCCTTTCTCTTGGTGTTGAACAGTAACAAACAAACAAACAAACGTATTTTCTGGCACGATACATCAGCACACTCTGCTAGGCCAAAAAAAATAGTAGTATTGAGCATTATAAAAAAGTCAAAAGGTAGTGAAAACTATTTGTTTAGGATTACTTCACTATAAAGGCAATAGTTATGGTTATTACATAAGCAGAGAAGTTTGCAAGGAAAATCAGACCAAAATTCTTTTTGAAGTTACAAAACACACAAACCCAATTAATTTCCAGAGTTGCTTTGTAGATTTATAGCTGTCAAGAACTGGCTACAAAATACAGACCTTATGCCTTGACTACCAGCAATATTACTACAGCATCATTTATGAGGAGTGTGCAAAACTGGCTGTAGGAAATCATTGCATTTCCCCAGTTTTGGGTTAGTTTCAGGCCATGCTGATCTCTCAGCATAACTTATAGCAGCAACGGGACTTTTATGGCCCCAAAAGGCTACAATACAGCAGCAAGGGATCACTGGATCACAGGACAAGGATGATGAAGCTACACCAGAGGTTTCTGCAACACGAACATTTCCCTACACAACTTCTTATTTTTCTCCAGTAGCCCAGCAAGTCTACTTCTGGGTGCTTTACATTGGCAGTGATTACTTAAAACAATAAGTGGACATTGGTTTTTGAGAACAGCCACAGCCGTTAAGAACACTGCAACAGTCAGCACTCATCACCAGTCGCAGTTTTCTTATCTACCAAGTCAGCCAGAGATAAGGGAGCAGAGGTGCCTCAAATGAATTAAACAGCACTACAAAAGCCAAGTTACTCGTACAACTACTGGTTTACTGCCAGGCTAACTCCCCTGGAGTAACTTTGCTGGCATCTCCAAGGCAGAAGAGGAAGTGCTGGGATCATCACTTCCACTGGCCAAGATACCAGCAAAACCAGCAACTGCACTAGCTCTGACTGGCACCAGTAACTGGGAAACAAGATGTGCTTACAGCATAATTTACAGATTCATTTAGTTGTATTATGATGAGCTAAGACTGAAACAGCTAGTTAGGCTTTTTTTTTTTCATCTCATTTATATTTCAGTATCTTATTTATTGCTCTGGAGATGAGCTTTCCACCTAATTAGGAAAAACATTGCATGCCATTCCTATTGCAGTTTCTGAAGAGATAAATACCAACTTTTCACAATACAATTCAAAATTAGATCTTGCCCAGTGGAAGCACCTCACAGAACTAGCACAGCCCAGTGATGCTATTTGTTATCCTGCGTTTAGCACTGATCAGCACATGAGTTGTTATTTCAGGTATTTATGTTTGCAATAATCATAACCTAGACACATCCTCGGCACAACTGCTAAAATCACTAGATCTACTGCAGATTGCTAATTTAGTCAAGAGAAAAGGAAACAAGCACAAATGGTATTGTGACAGTTCACTTGCAGCCGACAATACGTGAACTTACTGATCACTGTTTTAACAGAATGAACCATTAATCAGAATTCATTAAGAGAGAAGGCAGAACTAGATAAGTACTTTTTTATGGTACATGATTTAGGCAGCTTGTGAAGCATGGGCAGCTTTAATTTCAATTAGCAGCTCTATTCTAACTGGGTATATAGAGCTTCTTACATATGTTGTTCTTCTTACATATGTTCTTACATATAACAGGAAGCGACAACTTCGCCAAATGCGAGAATTTTGCAATAATTGTTTTCAGGCTATACAACAAGATCCCTTGCAATTCATTGCAACTCAGGATGTCTGGAAGCTGCTGTTTTAACCTCTTCTTTCTCCTGCTCACATTTATGTCAGCACATGCCTTTGCAAACTCAGTAATTGTGTGAAAGGGTCCAGTAGTAACAAGGTTTCCAGACAGGTTCCATGTTTTACTTACGACCTAATTAAATTCAAATTCAAAACCTTCAAGAGGAAAATGCAAAAGGTTTCTTTCCCATTAGCCACTTCCTTTCTCCCATACATGTTTACATACAATCACACACACACACACATCCCTTTTATTATGTTGCCTTCTTTCCCCAAATGTTCACCTTTTGCAGGTAAAATAGTTTAACACAGCCAGAACATCGCAGGATAAACAGGATTCTGAGGAATACTGGTTTGTGTGTGAGGGAGTGTGAGAAAGAAAGCACAAGCATACAGAACAAACGCCATGGTACAGCAGCTATGAAGTTACACACACATTACACGTATTACAAAAGGAAAAAATAGTATAACAGCATAAAGCCATCTTGGCAAGCTTAAGATTTTTTTTTTCTTCCAAAATGCTTTCCAGCACTTCAGGATCTCTGAGAACAGTTTAAAGAGGGCAGGGAAATAAAATAAAAAAAGGCACTTAAACAAAGGACAAAGGCCTGAATCAAGTAAGTCATGGAGGGTAACAGCCATTTCACCAGAGCTAGGACCAATCAAAAATCTAATAACCTTTAATTTCTATAAAATTAAAATTGCATAAAGTGTTAATTAATCAGTCATTTACCTACAGCTTTCACTTTCTGGTTCATTTCATGAAACAAACAAACAAACATACAGAAAGCAAGTGTCCCTTTAGTGATTCTCCCCAGTGAACAAAAGATGAAAGGTAAAGGTGTGGGAGGAAGCCTTCCAGAGCTTAGCTTGACTGCAGGTTTTCCTGCAATACCATCTTCCAGAAAATCCAGATCAAGAACAGCAGAGGGACCACTGTGCCATTAGCAATTCAGTCAAACAAACAAACAAAGAAAACCCCAAACACCAACACTTCTAATCCATCTGTGGGCAAAAACTACTCAAAAAAAAAAAAACCCTTAAATTGTAAACTAGATTAAAATTTGCTAATAAATACAGCCAAAAGTTCATTTTACGAATGTAGCAGCAAATGTGATAGAGTTAGTTGGAGTCCAACACGACTCCCGGAGGGTTAATGGTTCACACAACTGATGGCAGCTTGGGAGAGTTCCAGGATTTCTGTTTTCACATCCTCAAGGCTCTTGCACCAAGTGGAGAAGGAGTGTGGAGGAAGGGTCAGGTGATGGGACAGCAGGGAGGCAACAGGCTCTTGGCACCTGCTCCAGCCCCAGACACGTGCATCAGACAACTTGGATTGGATTCAAACAAGACACAGAACCCAGACAATTGAAAGTTACTTCTGATTAGCAGAAAACAGATGTAAAACCCACAGCATTCACACTGGTGACCGAGTTGCTCGGTTTTAGCCATGTATCTCGAATTAACAGAGAAAACTGGACAAAGTGGACAAAATTTAGGCCATTAGCATCTTTCTTAGAGGGAGAGACCACTGCAGTTATAGTCCAAGTCATCAAAAAAGATTTGCAGCCCATTTTTCATCTTGCTTGCCTCCTTTTAACTTACTTCACAAGTGTCTCAAAAAGGATTTAGAAGAGCTACTATCACTTTTGGGGGTTTGGATCACATAGCAGAAAATATCACTCGGAAGGTTTTAACATCTAAAACCTGTGTTTGAAATTATTGCTTGCATTCGGTTGGGGCTCACGGTAAGCCTGACACCTTAAGCTCATATACAGTCCCCAAACCAAGTTCAGCCCCGCTGCCTAGAAAGACAGCTCTGCGTGGCTTTATTGCTTGTGAATACTGAGGGTTATTTAGTATGTACAACTACAGTTTTATTACTGAAGGCCTTTAAAAAAGTAGTAAAAACCTGGGGAAAAAACCTGTCTTTAGAAGAATTGCTGTGCAGGAAGTAGTGAAGTATTAACCTAATTTTGCATGGGGATGTTGCAGACATCTTTCACTTTTCATCCTATTTATGCTACTTGGAAATTATCCAGGAGCCAGCCTATTATTTCCTTTGATTTGGCTTTGCTAAGTTTAACTCTCAAGGGAGAAGAGGGGGAAAAAGGAATAACCAGCTCTTTCATCACCATGTCACTGACTGCAATGACACTCAGGATTATGACTAAAAATAGTTACCCTTTGGTGGCTGTTTGACCTGGCTTCATGAAGAATACATGATTTGATTCACGTTCATCACCCTATAGCCCGATTTCACAGTATGTGGTAGTTTACCTGTTTCCCATGGCTATCAGAGAAGCTCAACAGGCTGCAGAGTCTGATCTACTCCCCATCTTAAGGTTTAGAGGAGATCTTCCTCCCCAGAAGGAAAAGCCTACTTCCAGGAAGAGAGATGCTGAAAGGATGCTTGTTCGGCAATTAAGGGACTCCAAGTCCCCAGATCTCCAATTTCATTTAGTAAATATAAAGACAAAGACAGCAATTTGGATGAGGTGCCTTGATGAAGAAAATGTAGAAGAGGTAGAAGTCTTCGGACAGGGTCTTTTAAAGGTATTGCTGCCTGGTGCAACTCCCCTAGCTACATGCCTTATTTGGAAAGTTCTGAGATTGACAAAGATCAGAGATTTAACATCCTGCCAGAACTGTTTGGCATCAAATTTTCTTCCTTCAACCCTTCCCAAAGGAAAAAAAAAAGTATCAGATAAAATGTGCATGTTATCTGATCATCATGTTCTGGTGAATTTGGATCAGATTAATAATGCCAGGGTCTGCACAGCTATGTTTCAACTCTGAACCTTGATTGAGATGTAAGCTTATCTAATCAACATGTTACATACAAAACATTAGCTAAAAAGCATGCAATTTGGCTGATGCTACAGAGTGAAATTCATGAACTAATGCATCTTAGTTTAATTCAATCTGTCTTTCACAGAAGTGTTGTGCAAAAACATTTATTGCTGAGCTCAACCCAACATTTTATACTAAATATACAATATATATTATTTTAAATTCATGTTATATATATTTATATAAAATTAAAATGAGCTCTAAATAGAAAAGAAAATTGTTGTATTGTCTAAGAAAAAAATCACACAAGAGAAAACTGAAAGCTGTAAGTTAATCTTGCAAAGAGCTTTGACGATTCAGCATCCACAGGTAAAAGCCTGTCTGTGGAAGGCGAGACCACTGGTAGTCACTGGTTTCAGTCTCAGTTCAAGCTACTGCAAAGATTAGCTACTAGGAATTTCTGCATTTCTGATCAAAGGAATGTTTCAGGGTTGAAGGAGAAGGGCATCATGATTTTAACTTCTTCCTCCCATTGCTTATTTTATTTTGCCATTCTCATATTTTATTTGACAACACATGAGACTTCACAGTTAAGTTCAGTCCTAGTGTCAAAAGTGCAATATGTGCTGGGTATTTCCTAACCTTACAAATGAACCAGTCAATGTATTGCTATTAAAAAAAAAAATGAGGAAAGCCAGTTTTGTAATCTTGTGCTACCACGTAAGGAAGAGCTCAGGTCAGAAACTCCCCAGGCCAGCAGGGGCTGGAAATGCTCGAGACAACCCGCTCAGCCCCTAGAAGAGAAGGCACCTCTGGTCGCTCTTGAACGATTCCTCTTTGGCTAATGCCTGAAGAGCCTTAACCTGGCTCCGGAATAAGTCACATTCAGCCTTCCTTGACTAGCAGGTCTATATAATGCATGGCTTTTGGGAGGAGTTAGATGAAGGATGAGGAAGATTGAGAGTGGGTGAAAAACATGATTATGTTTTATAAAGCATGTGATAGGACATTACTTCATTTTAGTAGCAGATAGGCACAAGGCAAAGCAGAGCCAAGTGAAAGAACTAAAATACCACAGTATGCCTTAAAAAAAAAAAAAAAAGAGGAGGAGGGCAAAGGGAAAACAGGGAAGAAATGCTAGTCTGACCAATAAAACATAAATTTCCTTTTTATGTAAGATGAAAAATTTCCACTCCCTTCTTCTCTTAAATAAGACTTGTGTTAATGAACAAACAAAAGCGAAGAGCAAGGGGGTTCCCAGTAGTCTGTCTCTTACATCTCATGTTCCAGGAGATCTGTTTTGAAGACAACTCTCAGGGACTAATGAGACTGCATATATATACACACACATATGTAGGCTCCCTAAAGCCAAAAAGCCTCAAAAAGCTGGAAAAATGCCCATATCTGAAACTCTGTATCTGTGTAAGGTTAAATATAACCCAAAAGTATCCCAACACCACCCCTACTCTATACATCCTTTGGTCCGCAAACATATGCTTACACTCAGGACCTACATATAACTTTATGCTGGGCACTTAAGGAACTAAGGGGACAACTCCACCTCCCACAATGGACAAAGCCTGTCGTAGCTCCTCTCATGCTTTCAACTTTTCATTGGACATCACCCAGAAAATATGTTTGTGCTGCTGTGGGTTTGACAACCAATTTTTTTTTAAAAAAAGCCAATCAGAGCAGATAATTTTTTTTTTTTTTTTTTTTTTAGGCAAGATCAAACTACAACCAGTCTGCATGACCAGGAGGACCAGTCCTCCTTTTCCTTCTCTCTTTGATCAAGTATTGTTTTCTTTCTTCTTCCTCTCACCACAGTGCTTGGGATCAGAATATGTAAACATCGACAGAAACAGCAGCCCTGTGACAATAAGCACTTTCCCAACTGGGCACATTCTGTCAGCCAACCAGAACTGCTTCAAAACTCCCTTGCTTGTCCAGAAGTCACTGGTTTTTCCGCTGTACCTTAGTGTCCCCTTTACTTTGGCCTCCATCTGTAATTTAGAGACAGAAAAAGGGGAAGAATACAGTCATAAATCATTTTTTTTTTCACCTTACAACATAAAAAGGGGATGGGAGATTACTTAGCATGGCCAACTTTAGCATTATCAGAAAGCCCATTGCCATAACACACCTCTCAAATTTAAGTTGCACTTAAAGCACTACACAACAAAAATCACTGTAACAACCTTCTCCTAACAAAGTAGTTTTTGAAGAGTCAACCCATGGTACTCTTACAAAAAGATTAAAGATAATACCAAATAGAGGCAATCTCTTTGTTTTCAAAGCTTCTTAGAACAGTATCTGCCAGTTCTGGCAGCTGAGTACTCCAAGAGGAGGATGAAGAACCTGCCAAGTCACAGGTACCTCTCCCGTTTCCATATCTGGCTAAAAATATCCCACAGATAGGCAGAGAAGAGCACACTGAATTACACTATCTTCTGAAACTACATGATGTTTTTTCAGCATTCTGGTTCACAAACAGGAAAAGGAAATATACTACTCCAAGTGCTTTCAAAAAATATGTAATTTTGTTGAGAACAGTTCTCAGGGAAGACATATCTTCCATTAGGAAACCATCACATTGCTCACACATGCATAAAAAAAATTAGAAGAAACATCAAGCGGCTTTTACAGCCACAACACAGCCTTCATACAGGCTGTACAAAATAATCAGCTTAGTGGCTATGAAGCAGTAGTCTTCTGTTGGTTGAGATTAGAGGCTTGGATTTCCCAAACCGTTGCAAGTAAAGTGTTACTGGGAGATTTATTGAGCTTTCTTTTCCCTGCTATCAAAGATGGGTATAAGAAACCATTCAAGTTTTAAAAACACCACTATAGTGGTGTTTGCACCATCTGCCAATAATCAAGACTTGTTCATATGTCATCTACATCTTCTCTAAATTATTTTCCAAACTGGCAAACCTTTTGTTTCAGTCTAAGGCAAATATTTTACGTTTTTCTCAAAATTAAATGGAGTAAGGAAGAGGAACACTATCTTTACCTGTGTAAGCTTGCTGCAAATGAGCAGGCAGAGGTGAGTGAGACAGTGTTGCTGCATGCTGAGCACCTGGCTGTAAACCCTTCAGTAAGTCTAAAGAGAAGAGCAAAAGCAGAAATGGAACAAAAGGAGAGAAAGTAAGTGCAACTTTTATGGAAATAAAATCATCTCAGCTTACATTAATAATTATTTCTAGAGATGCCTCAAGAGCAACAAATAACTGATAGCATTCTGATGGCTGCAACGCACACTAGAAATTGATCTATTCAGGTAAGAGTAATCAAAAGATAGCATGGAACAATTTTACAATTTTTTTTTTTTTTTGGTAAAATGCAGCTCTTCGTAACATTTCTTAGGTAGAAAGACAAAAATAATTAACTGATTCAGGTTAAAAACTTGAAGACTTTCCTTTAAGGCATTGAAAATAACAGACTCCCTCCTTCGGCTTATATTTTCAGCTATGAAAATAATTTTAGAATTAGTCTCTAAGCCGTTAGTGGACTAAGGACTTTTTTTTTTTTGAATGATCACAGCTTTAAACTGCTTTGTTTGTATTGTAAAATTTGGAGATTTTAAAGATACACAAAATATATTTCCTTAAGATATGTGAACAAACCTGAAAAAGTATATACAATTACAGCTATCTACTATGAATGCAACAATGATAAAGTTAAATCTATCAAGGACAATCTATCCATTTCTTTTTAAAAATGTTCACATTTAGAAAAACAGTTCACATTTCATCTCCCCTATCTATTTTCTGGAACTGAATTTGCATTACTTAGATCTTTAGCTGCTTCCCTTCAGTACAGAAGGGTGCCACGTAGCATCACGTACTCTGAGTTAGGCTGTGGTGGAAAGCTGCTGAGGTAGATCCCGAGGTGGTTGTCGCTCCGGCTGTGTCTGTCCCAAAGCCGAGCAGCTCCAGGGGAAACTGGAAGGGCACGGTGACAGGAACAAGGCCGCCCAGCATCCCAAAAGGAGCCAACGGCGCCGATGTCACGTTCTGACTGGTTACAGACAGCGGTGATGCCATGAGAGTCAGAGGCGAGGCGTTCGCCAGTAACGATGCTCCTGCTGTTGACTGCACAAAGAGAAGAAGTGCTTGGAGATTTTAAAGCTTTCAGGAGCCCCCTCTAAGGGGGCAAGAGTCAGCTATTATCAGTTAGATATGGTCCTTGAACTGCTTATAAACATCTATTCATTATCCACCTAGGAGCTCTTGCCAGTCTTAACTTGCTAGGCAAGCACAACCACATCTCAGATTCAGGAATGGCAATGTGGTTGAACTAAGTTTTTCAAGCAATTTCCTTTATCCCCTTACTAATTAGGCACAGAATCAGTAGTCAGAATTTTAATGCAACATCAATTACCAAACAGATTTAAAGATCTTCAAAATTACTCCCCTGACATGATTTCTAAAAAAAGGTTTTTAAAAGCCAAAATCCATATTTAAGGACAAACCACACTTCAAGTGTCAGGCTACTAAGGTGCAGATATACATATGTATACCTAATACTCATGCCTATACAAAAATGCATATAGAGTACTTAAGAGCAAGAGACAAGAAAAGTTCCCTGCTTGGAAAATCATCTGTCTTCCTTCATAAGTCACAACTAAGTTCAAAGCATTGTAGTTTAAGAAGGAAAAATATTAAGCAGAATGTTTTAGCTACAATAGTTCCCAATCTGTATCAACTCCTCAAACACTAGGAGCTGCTCAGCACATTTGTGCTTAACTATTTTTTCCTCACTGAACATATCACAATTTTACACGCTACTGTTCAATTCTCACATGATCTGTTAGTCTGCAGCACAGCTTTTTTTTTTATAGGTATTTGAGTTAACAGCAGTCCTGGGCATCTATGTTTGGACACATATGTCTTAATTAAAAACAAATCTTAAGTACATTTTAATGAATATCCAAGACCATAGTGAAAAGGAGGTATTCTTGAATTCTATTGTAACAATTTGCAAAGAAAAAAAAAGCAAAGTGATGAGAACTACCAGAAAGAAAAAAGTTCGTTTCCACTACTAATATTGCTCTTAGTGTAGAAAGCAGGTAATAAAAGTTTAGCTGCTGCTCACAAGAAAACATTAAGACATTAACTTTGAATGTCTAAAGCTACACATAGTTATATCAGATATATAACTAAATATACAAGGATACATTTGTAGATACTCTGTATTAGCAATCTTAGAAGCTACAGCTTCTGTCTACATATAAAACAAATATTTCAACTTATACCTATAGGAGAACCTGGATGAAAATCTTTATAAACAAATTCTTATTCTTTTGCATTTGAACATATTTCACAATAAGCCCATGAGAAATGATGATTATGACAATCATTCACTATTTAATCTTTAGTGTGAAATGAAAGAAAACAGTGTTATTTCTTCCAATTGTTCCTTTGTAAAATACCTTAGAAAAGGAAAGCACCTTTGTGAACATGCTCTTCCATGTCCTTGCTTACATCCTGACACAGGACAGAAGTTCAGTGATGGAAATTGCTTACAGAGAACGCCACAGTAAGAGTTATAGTTCAAATGCTTCCATTTATTCCAGCTACAGTAGCACCTCCCTAATCATATAAGTTGGAGTCATTAAGACCTAAAAACTCTAAGACAGATTCTGCTCAAAAACACAAATACACATGATTTCATCAAGAAGCTCTAACATGGCTCTGAAATTTTAAGGTTACTTTGGCTTTGTGTTCTAAAGATGCAGCCAGAGTAGTTTATAGCAAAATTTCTGTGAAGCTACAGTAGGAGCAAATTCATACCCAAGCAAATAGCTATCAGATAAGAAAAGCAAGCAAGCACAGCTTTTGGAAACCCTTCCCTGATGGGAAAAACAGTTATCAGATCAAATCACCTGGTCTGACCTTCTGTGTATGCAGGTCAGGATATTCTCAACTCGTGCATCATTCTTACCTTCTGATTGATTAGCATCATCTCATTTAGAAAGGTATTACTAAGCA
>JAVCKT010023458.1:14349-30745 GCA_032273925.1 Rhynchotus rufescens
CCCATTTTCAGAAAGTCTCAGGCTGAAATGCTTTTAACATACCTGAAACAGTAAACAGTCAGAAAGGTTTGGGTCAGCCTCAGAAATGACGAGTAGTGTTCTTCACTGCATATTGGTTTCGGTCTTAAGTATCGTGGTGTTGATTTTCAACCCCATTGACTTTACAGAGGTCTAGAGGTCATTCACTTTGGCCTACACTTCTCATTGTGGACTGGACAGCAGGAAAATGCCATCAGAAAGGTTAAGTCTCCAGTATTCCCCTTCCCTCATTCCTACTGTATTTCTCTTCATACAATCTACTACCATGGAAAAAAATATGCAAGGCCTACACTTAAATTCTTTTTTTTTTTTTTTGGAGGGGAGGCCATTACAGACATACTAACAGGCATGGTAGCTTTGACACAGCCCTCAATGATGTTCACAGATTTCAGAAGGACAGCAGGGCAACTTAAGGACTTCCACACGAAGGGTATGCCCAGTGCAAAACAGATTTTAGCTGTCTTAAAGTTAAAGAAGTCCGACTACCATACTCATGATTGTTTCTATAGAAACAGAGAAGTGTACTCTGATCTATGTAAATTACTTTCCACTTCTGAACGATCACAATTTGAATTATATAGCTCATTCTTGTTATTTTCTGTAGTTAGAAAAAGATTAGACATAGAAATAATCTGAGATGCACCACGCTTGAATGCCAGTTCTATACTTTTGGAGCTCATTAGGGCTTTCTTTCTTTAGTAGGCTCGCTATTCAATTCTTTTTTTTCCACATTTTAGCATTTTTCCCCTTGTGCCTTTTAAGGCATTTGCCTGTTTTCTTTAATTGTCCTCAAATCTGCTTTAAGTCCTTTTATTGGGAGTTACTCTGAACTGTTATCTCTTCACCTTTAAACCACTTTCTCCATTTCTACTTCATTAACGGGTTCAACGTTCAGACCATCTGTTTTTCCGAAACCAAGGACTGCCAATTGCCTGTTTAACAACTAGCTAAATGTATTTGTAATACCTTCATTAAGTTGCTGATACTATGCCAGAACCATTACTTACCCTTTGTTTTCCTTCCTGTTACCTGTCCCGTGGCCACTATATCATGGTCTTCTTACAGTTTCAATGTACAGAATTCCGTGCATCAGACAATTATGACTAAAATGTACATTCTCTTTCCTGATACTCTTTAAACCTCAGTGTTTCATGGAAGACTGCTCCTGCAGTGTGATTCTGGTGCCTGTCTTTCTATGCCTGTGTGCCTATAGTGCAGCAGGACTCCCTCCCTCCGCAGCTCTGCTAAATGCTGGTTCCATTTGCAGCTCAGAGAATTCTTTTAGCTTGTGTGGACTGAGTACAGATTTTCCAGTACCTGCGTGCTCAGGGGGGTTGTCTGAGGCAGGGAAGAGGGAGAGCCCTTCCTCCTCCATCTCGAACACAGTGGCCGCTCGCTTCCCATGATCCTGCGTGGTGAGTTGAGAGGGACCCATGGAGGCCGCATGGGAAGGTCCCTACGACCTCATGGCTGCAGCTCCGAGAGGGGCTGCAGGGCCTTCAGCTTCCCTCTGCTCCCGGAAGTCGGGAAGGAAACACCTGTGGAGAAAGGCAGGCACGTGTGAGGCAGGGCTTCAGTTACCCACACTGTTAACTCCCCAGAGTCTATCACAAGCCACACTACAAGCATCAGGAGTTTGTTTGCTTATTTACCAGGGAGGACAATTAACTGTACTTTGTCAGAGTTTACTGACTCGAAACAAAATGTTTTAATAAACTAATAAACTATGCCAGAAGATTAGCACACCCAGATATAAAACTGTCTGTTGCCAGAGTATTTATCAGAGCAGGACAAGTTTTCATTACTGCTTACCAGGCCCCACCACAGACCTTCAGCCCTCACTTCTCCAAGTGCCTGAGAGGGAAATTCCACACTTTACACCTGGCAGCCTTTGTTGAAGCTTCCAGGAATAAATTGCTCATTGCTGCCAGCTGTGATAGGTCTTGTGGCACACACTGCCAAGCCCACAGACCATCCTCAGGGACAACTCTGGTGCAAGGAAACACACATTCCCCCATTACTGGCAGCTGCCAAAGCTGTGACAAAGAGCAGCAATGCATCAGAGATGAGGATGACAAATCCTCCTTTGATGCACATCTAGGAATTAAGGCCAACATCATACTTACAGACAATGACTATTATGCCACCTTCAGAAAACAGATTCATCTCCATGTGATGAAGAATTTGAGGAAACCCTTTCCTGGAACTAGAAACTCACACTAAAATGCACCTCTTATGCAGCACTCTAAGGGCACTACAGAACCTGAAAGTGAATCCAATCACCTTCCTCCAAAAGGTCCTGCCTGCACAAAAGAAAGGTTCTGCTCGCTGGACTATAGTTAAACTGATATGAACTGCTACTGTAAACACACCTAATCTGATTGGACATGTATTTAAATCAGTTGATCTTAATTCAGTGATTTACCAATGCAAACTAAAGGGATTAACTGATTTACAGAGCATCTACATTAAAGGGCCTGCACCACTAACTTGGCCGAGCGCTCAGGACTGGAAGCCTGTCACTCTGCAAGAGACCAGGGGACAAAAGGCCGTGCAGCAGCCCTGCTGTAAAAGCACCAGGTGCCCAAGGATGGGCACCTCAGGCCAAGTGTTGCCTGGGAAGAGGCAGAGGATCCTGGCCTCGAGTCCCTCTAGGCACTTGGACCAGACAGTACCGTTTTTTGAAAATGCCAAAGGTGGAAAAAAAAGCACCAGGTCCTTTTACAAACCACTCCCTCACAGTCCTGCAGGAGGGACAGTCATCAAGCACAAACAGTCACACTGCCAAGCCTGCTGGGTTCCTGCCATATCCCATTATACTGTGGCAGATAATGGACACAGGTGTTAAAATCACAGGACATACAAACTCACATGACCCTGTAAATACAGCCTGACTGGAATACAGGCAGTGTCAGGAATCCAGAGCTCCCTTCCCTTGGGTGCACAGAGCCACTGAATCACTGAAAAACAGGCTGCCAGGGACAAATGCAACAGCAACAAACATGGAAATTCAAACTGGCAGCAAGGAAGAGATCCTAACGCAGGAGACTGCAACCAAACAGATCTGAACTGCAACAAATTCAGAGAGACTCCCAGTTCTCCACTGACTTCAAGAAAACAACTTCATGGTAAATCCTGCAGCAGCTGCAGACCTCAGAGAGGTACAGAGTGACAGAACAGGAATTTGAATGAAACAAACCCACTGTTTTTTCTTAATCCCACGTGGGCTCCTCTCTGATGCAGGTGTCAGATGACTCGGGGCATGTCTGAGCACGAAACACAGGGCTACACGTACTGACTGAGTGCATCTCCACATTCCTCTAAACCACCCTCAGGACTCATTCACCCATTAATGAGTGTGAGGGAGCAAACACCACCAGCACTTTTGCAGGGCCTTTTCAAAGCCCAGCTCTGATTCTCCAGCTAAGGGGCTGAATGATGGTGCTCAGGCCCTGCTGACTCCTGTTCTGTCGGGGACTCAGCCCCACCTCAGCCCAGCCATGAGCTGCAATGTATTCTGCAAAGGAAAGAGGAGGAGGGTACAGGCTGATGGGATTTCAAAACTGCCATCCACACACAACCACCACCGACACTGCAAGAGTGAAACTTGCTGCCAGGACATCTGGCGCCCAAAGGGGAGTTCCTAAGGAAGAGACTGGCGACTTCCTGGCTCTGTGTGACCAGTCTGCAGTTACCAACAGAAAGGGCAGTATAATATAAATACACACAGGGCACGGCAAGGGGTTAGGCGTATCAGCCACCATCCTCGTGCTGTGAAACAAACCCACATGTTCCCACTTCAGGCACCAGCCTCTACCCTTCCTAAAACAGCAGGGCCAGGTCAGAGCAGCAAAAGCCCTTCCTAAGATCCAGTACTTCCTCCTTCTGCAGCTCCAGTAACTGTTTCAGGCTGAGTACAACTGACCTAGCTGCAAAGAGCAGCTGCCTGGTGCTAAGCCAGAAAACTAAACAAGCATTTACCCCAAAAGGTCACAGATGAGAGGATGCATGACTAGACTGGGGGCCAGTCTGCATGGAAATTTAGGAGAGATGTTTTTAGATGCACAAAAATCTTGGGGTTTGCATTAACAAATTTTTACCGGACCTGTTTGCATCACCTTGTCAGCTACAGATGGAGAAGGATGATGCAAGCTGCACCTGCAAGAAGGAACACTGTCTTCTTGATATAATCTGCAGTGCTGCCTCCACAGCTTCTCTCAGCTCTCACTGAGAATTTTAGAAACCAGAGCTGGCCAAATGACAAAAGATGGGGCAATCTCTTCTCTCAAATGCAGCATCTAGAACAGAGGAACCCAGTGAGTAGATAGACTGTAATGAGGAAGAAAATATAGATGAAAGGCTGAGGGAAGCAAATCTCACTCTGTCACTCACAGCTCAAAAGAGACACTGAGCACTTCTGAAAATTGTTGCCATCAGCTTCTCCCCACTCCTCCCCTTCCCTCTCTTCCTTTGCTGAAGCAGTGAACAACCCAGACACTAACAGTTTCCAGATCAGCAAAAAAAAAAAAAAAATACCACAAGGGAGATTAAAGGTAGCAATGCTGACTCTTGCAGCTCATGTTAATGTCCAGAAACCTTCACTATCTCCTGCAGCAATAGCCTTGTCTCATCCTGTATTCTCAGTTCAGAGGCCTATTCCAGATGCAGATGAAGCACTTTCCAGCCTGACTGCATCAGAAGAAACCTGCAAGCGTGCACAAGTGTGAACATGACTGTGTCAATATCTGTGTCAAAGGCCTTTGCATATGGGCCTAAAACTTGATGTCAATGAACAAATGCATCTGACAGGAAGGGCCGTCCTAAGAGACATGAAAAGCAGGGAAATAATTTTGACATTTTGACATCTAAATATGTTCTGACATGCAGTGCACACACCAACATCCAATCTGAACCTGCCTCTGAAAGTTGGGGTCAAAGCAGTGCACACCTCCACTGAAATCTAAGTGCCCATCATGCATACAAATAACGCTGCTGCAGGTAGCAAAAGGCTGGCTGCAGATCTGAACAGCTGAGAAAAGAAATGGGTTGGAGGACTGACGTTTCATAGAACCCTAGCAAAGAACAAAGCATCCTCAGGACACACCACTGCTCCAATTCTTTCTCAAGGGCTGACTGGCATTTTGTGACCCAGTGCTCCTCCCTAGACCTTCCACGACACAGCAGTGAATATTTTCACAAGCTTTCCCCAAGAACTCGGTTCTATGTCAGAGGAGCAAAAGGTTATTCCTAGCTAATGCTGGTTCATTCCTTCTTCTTGCTCTGTGCATTACTACATTTCACAGGAAATGCTGCAGATGCTGGTGTCAGAGGGTACAAGCTTGCAGAGGCTGCTTTTCAATGATGCTGAGGTCAGAAAGGGCTCTGTTGTCTTTCAGGGCAGAAAACATAAGCCTAGGTAAATACTGTCGCTTAAAAATATAATCAACCCCAGGCTGTCAATGAGGGGGATAAAACATGAAAATGGAAGGTGGGCAGGACAGTACGTAAGGCTGGCAGGAACACTAATTGTGAACTGTGTATTTACTAAGGAAAGATCTGCTCTGCAACCCTCAAGGAACAGAGACCAGCTCTGTGCTCCAGCCATAAATCCCTCTGTATACAGAAATTCAGGGACCCTGTTTAGAGTCACATAATCTATTTTGATCCCTCAGGAGAATAAATACATCCACAAAGTACAAGTTTACAGGTTACCACCAGCCTCAAGTTAACAAAAAAAAAGCCAGGAGTTTGCAGGGTTGCAGCCTCCTGACTGCTTTCATCCTCCGCTATCAAACCAAGCTTCACTGCATGACAGCAAGCCTTGCCTCAGCACGTGCTGCTGCCAGCTCCACCAGCTGCACAGAAAAGCCCTGGCAGTCACTTCTGGCTCTGCAGGCTGCTGCTCGGGGACGTCAGCGCGTTTTGCTCTCTTGCCCACATGTTAAGGCTCTTATTCCCACCTCTCTGCCTGGCTGTGAGCGTTAGAGCTCCCCTCCTCTACCCCAGCCCTTATTCCTGCTGTTGTTGGCCACCCCCCTTGGTGCTCCTGACTTTGCAGAGTTCTGACACAGCCTTTCAACTGCTGCCTCCCTGAGCCTGCCTGGGTTCTCCTTGCAGCACCCAACTTTTATTGGGACATCCTCCCTCAGGCTGTGCCTCCACCCTTGCCTTTAGATCAGCCTCAACATAACAGTATGACAGCTCCTGCCCTGCTTGGGTAGGGATGCCTTGGCAGCAGAAACCAGCAGCAAAATGACTAACAACTGAACAGACTAAAATCACAAAGCATGTATGACTTGGGTGAAAGAGGACATGGAAGAGAAGCAGGAAGGCATGAAAATGGAGAGCAAAGAGAGGGAAGGTGCTACAAGTACAACTAAGAATAAAACTGAGTAGGGGAAAACAGGCCATCACAGAACGAAAAATATCCTAATGGTAACCTCTGGGAGAGTGAGAAGGCTCTGTAATTTGCCTTCCAAAACAAGACTTACAGCATCAAAAGTGCAAAGAGCTCTGCAGAAACTGATGAACCTGAAGTCAGTGTGACTAAGATGCTCTTGAAATATCACGAACAGGCTGGTATAAATGGACACTGACAGCAACAGAAGCTCCAAGTCAGCTCCATTCTACTCCAGGCAAGAAAGACTAAGGGACTGAAGCAAAAGAGAAGTCTCCCTTTGCTCTAGGTTAGTTAGCAAAGCAAGTTATAGTCAAAAGGCACTACTGTACTACATGAAACAATAAAATAAATCCAGGGTAGCATCAGCCAAAGGATATTTGCTTTGCTCCACATCAAAAAGCAGACTCATTCCTTGTCTATAATCACTAGAACATAGGATTTGTTCCCTTCCTAGAAAGCTTGCAGATATCCCTCTCATTTGGAAACAGTCCTTTCCAAATTATCTACCAGATGAATCATATTTTGCCTATCAGATGAATCAGAGATTCAGTCTATCAGACAGAATGTGCTGACTCCCAGACCACACAAGAACTTAGGAGCTCTGCAAAGGAACCCCTCACCCCAACAGTAATTGTTTTGGAAAAAAAAAACAGAAAAAAAATAAGAAAGAAATGGGCCCTGCTGTTCACACACCTCATGTAGCAGCAAATTCTCCCTCCGCTCTCACCTGTCTCTGTGTGCCACAGCCTGGGGTTTTGCCTTTGCTCTTGGTTCCTGCCTGACCAAAGGCAGGCGCTCGGAGGAGCAAGGGGAAGGGAGCGAGCGTGGGACTGCTCGCAGCGCAGCGAGATCCTGAAACGGGCTGTGTCTTTCTGTTTCCTCCCTCCCTCTCTGGGCTGCCAGATGTCCTCGGTCCTGCAACTGAAAGGAGGAGAAAGGAGGAGAGGTTACTGGAGTTCACCCGCACTGCACAGGGCTCTCGCTGCCTCTTTTCCTGTTTGCATGGAAGTATCAGTCCCTTTGACAAAGGAGGGGAGGGAGAAGAGATAAAAGAGGATAGCCTTTTTACCCATTAATTAACTCTGAAGAAATGAGTAAAAGGAGAGGTTCAGACTGACATGGCCACCTTATTGACATGAAATTCCTCCAAAGGACATCCATACAAGGTCCTCCAGGCTGGGAAGGGCAGCACAGTCCAAGCCTGGCTAGCAAGACCCTTCTCTTTCTAGGCCTCCTACTGCACTGCCACCTCAGGTTTTGAGCCTCTGGCTAACCTAGGGCATAGCTACCTGAGGAATAATTAATAGAAATAAGGCATGCTCTGGGATACAGCAAGGAAGGTGTTACAGCAATAGCATCCCCTGGCCACCCTCCAAGCTGTCCCATGGAAGGACAAGGCCTCCTTCATCAGCTCTGTACGACAACCAAACCGAGAAGCCCGAGTCCCAAATGGGGGGCCAGGCAGCGCCCCGTCCCTTCCGAGCACCTCCCGCAGCAGCGGGCGCAGCGGGAGCGCGAGCAGAACCTGCCGCAGGAGCGGAGCCGCGCGACCGCCGGCGTCCAGCTGGGCTCCCCTCGCCGCCAGCTCCACGCCGCTATCCGCACCGACCTTTGCACTGCAGGAAGCACAAACGGAGCTTTGCACAGGAAAAGTCCCGCCTGGGCTCCTCCCAGGAAGATGGAGCACAGGGAGCAGAGCAGCTGCCCCCCTGCTCCCCACAGAGGGGCAAAGGGCAGCTCTGCGCAGCTCCATGGGAGGCGCGAGAGGCGGGAATAGCCGGGAGCCTCCTCCGCGCAGGGGAATGTTTGTCTGCACCGGCTACAGCGGCAAATGCTCCCTGCAGGAATGCGGGTGCCGGCAGCATTCCTGACCCGCACCTCCCACCTGCTCCCCAAGGATCTGAACAGAAAGACTCTTTTTTGCCCTTGCACAGGTAGCCATCGATGCCAGGGCAGCTGGTCAGTGTGCAATGCTTGCATGCCCGCTGGCAGACCAAGAACACACTCACACAAAAACCACAAAACAAAGCCCCACACGTGAGAAGTGTTCAAGCAACCAAGAAAAATCTCTACTATGAAATAATCCGCTAATCAGCAAGATCCCAGCCTGCAAAAAAACACAGTTGAGATGTTAGCAGTTCACTAATCCTGCTGCTGATCCCTTCTTAGGCATCGTAGGTGCAGCGCCAGCTCAGCACATCCTACTCCAAAGTCAGGAATGAGAAGTGCCCCCACTTTGCCTGCCGAGCAGAAACACTGCACCGCAGCACAGCAACGTGCCCAGGGAACCTGCTTCTTCCTGGGCTCGTTCTCCAGCTTCATTCAGCCACCAGGACCTAGTCCTTCCTGCTTGCTCAGAGCTAGCCAAAATGCAGCAGCCCAGCAGCCTTCTCAGCAGGCACTCCAAGAGACCGAATTTCCCAAGTCTTCTCAAATACAGACAAAAGGAGACAGAAAACACCCAGTGTCATCTATCCAGGAGGCAGTGGTAGTAAGTGCCATGGGATATAATGGATATTTTTAAGACAGAGCCTTTCACAGAGGTTAGAAAAGTGAAACCTCTCTCTTCAGTGACTGTGAAGAACCACAGGCCCAGAGCACAGGAAAACTCTACCTCACATCCCACCCTCCGTCTTTACTTTCCAACCCTCAGCCCCCCATACTCCCATCACATCCCTGCTGCAGGGAATACAAGCCTGACTGGAGGTGAGCTTGCAATGCCATCCCAATGCCTTGTCCAGCCTGGAGAGAGGGCAGCACAGAAAAGCAGGGACAAGTATCCAAAGCAGCAGGAAAAGGGCTTAACTCCAGCCTATAAGAAATCCCACTATGTTAGACCTAGAGAAACAGCACTGCAGGTTTTTGCCCTGTGTGTGGAGAACAGTAATACTACATACATAAAAACATACAAAGTACTGTTTACCTGATGACCTTCTCCAAAAGACTTTACTCTCCACCACACTCTATGAAGTTAGGGAATAAAATCCTGTGACCTGCGTCTATGTTAGCCAATTGCTTTCGGTGCGTAGCACCAAAAAGATACATACAAATACACACACACGTACATACAAAATCTGCTCAGTCCCCCCGGTCGTCCCAGTCCTCTTGTTCAACCTCAGCATCACAAACCACTGTTGACTCCTCTGAGCAGAAGCGCAGCCCTGTCTCCTGCCAGCAGCCAAACCCTTCCAAAGGAGCGCGCAGGAGGCGGCGGCAGCAGCGCTGCAGTGTTTGACAAACACCGCGTTCGTGTTGCTGCAGTGCTTTGTGCTTGCTCAGTTTGTTTTTTAAACATGGGAGATGAGAGGGTAAAGGGCAGGTAACTTCTCCCAAACTAAGATGAATCAGAGTAGAGCCAGAAGGAACTTAGAAGGCCTCAGCTCATCCACACCAGCCTCTTCTGAACTGCTCACCTGCATCCTCTAGCATCTAAGAAATAAAAGCATGCCAAGAACAGGAGGCAAAGAGAGAGAAGCACAGGGCAGCACTGTTTATTGTGCAACTGTTTGCTCGTTTCTCTGATGCTCCTTCCCTCCCACCTGAGAGCACTTTCACCAGCACGCTGCGTATCAGCAGCACTGACACAGGACTGTTTCCCAGAAACAGCCCTCTTATAACGTAGCTATACAGCACTTAGTATCCAAGCACCATCCCACCTAAAAGCATCAAGCAAAACAAATACTATTGCTCACGGGCAAGAGAGAAATTCAGCACTGGATTGCAAAACAGGTAAGAAACTCATTACAATTCCCTTAAGGGCAGTAGGGCAAAAGTACCAATTCCCATTCACAGAAATATCATCCCTAGATATAGCACAGAGGTTACAAAGAAAATACAACACTGCAGTGACACCCAAACAAAGAATACATGAAATGGATATTGCAATTCGGCTTTAAATTGCTCCGAAGAATGAGCTTGACTTTTCCATACTTTAGCCTATGCCCCACACATCCACCACCTGCAATTTATTTTGGCAGGTTTGCTGACTCTGCTCCCAGAAGAAGAGGAGATGCAGGGACTCTCATCCTGCAGAGTGATGCATCCAGAACTAGGAGGGCAAGGAGAGAGGTCAGCAGAGCTGCCAGCAACCACAGTACAGACCAGTGCAGCAGCAGGGGCACGAGACTAGCCTGGCAGTAGGGGGATGGCTCCGAAGAAAAGGCCACTGAGAGCTGTGGGCAAGGTGAACTCGCCCTGCTCCTGACTCTGCCATTCTGGGCTGCAGCCTGCACAGTCTGTCCACTTCTCTAGGGGTCAGTCCAGCTAAGCATTTACAAGGCACAATAACAGAAGGACAAGGAGCAGGGATTTCTTCCTTTTGAGTAGGCACACAACGCAAGTCAGGAGGGGAGGGTTAAGGCTCTGGGAAGGAGAGAAAGGAGCCGTGTGTGACAGGAGGGGAGCATGTAAGGGCGTGTGACACCGCACAGCAGCGCGCGCGAGCGTCGGTCGCAGTGCCGCCGAGGCCCTGGGCCAAGGGCAGCACTGAACTTTCTGCAGACTTTGTCCTGCCAAGTCATGTTCCTGCTCACCCGGGCTGACATCACCACAGCCGCTCAGCTGGAGGGAGAGCGGCAGCCGGGCAGAGCCCGCGGCTCCGCGCGCAGCCAGTGAAATGGCCGCGCTCCCGGCACACCCCCCAGCAGGGAAAGCCGAGCCCCGGCTCCCGCTCCGTATCCCTCAGCGCCCGGGACTCCTGCTTCTCACCCAGCCGCCCAGGAAGAGCCCCCACGAGGCACAGAGAGCTAAGGGGCAAACGGACAAACACTTTGTTACGCTCCAAGCGGGGCAGGATAGGTTAGGAAACCTGCACAAACGCTCTAACTAAATAAAAACACAGTTAAGAGCTTACCAGGATTTGCCATGAGCAGCAAACTGCTATCTTGCCACAAGAAGGAGAAAGCCAACAGCAGAATTGGCACGGGGTCCACAGAAGAACCCCGAGCCAGTGGTTCTGCAGAGACTAACGCTCAGGCAGAGTCTGCATGAAGCAAGAAGGAGCTGTAAAACATTATCCCGTTGGAGAGCCTGGCACCTGACTTCTCAGAACTAGCTGCAAATCCAAGATCAGTGCTGGAAAAGGAGCGCCCGTGTTTGGCCGTGCGGGCAGCAGTGGAGCCAAGGCACAGGTAGCTGGGTTTCCTGCTCTGCTCCTTGTATCAGGAGAGCAGGGTGGGCACGCCGGCTGCTCCGGGGCACTGCCAAAGGCACCACCCGGGGATACCAGGCGGAGGGGATACTAAAACATGGGAGGATGAAGACTTCAGGTCACTTACTGCATTCTCCTGAGCCTGCATCCCCAACTCGCTGCAAGGAGCAGCGTGACAGAGAGTGCCCTCAAAGTGCAGGTAAAAGGAGGAAAAATTCACGCCTTCCTCAAGCCAAGGTTTATTTTTTCCTCCACTCCTGTCCTATTTCTAGCAGAACAAATAGCAGCTTGGAAGTCTTCTGGAGGCTAATGGATTGTTTTTTCCTCCAGTCTCATATAATCTAGGAAAGCTATCCTCTTCTCAGACACACCTTACATCACAGGTCTACAATATACGATCTAATCTCGTCATGATTTTGTATTTTAAAATGCTCCTCACAAAAGCAGTTCACTTCTTTGTGGAGAACCTGGCACCTTCCTCAGAGATGGAGCTGTGCAGCTTTGCCCATGGACGTGCTGTACGGAGCCTCCTAAATCGCACCTTAGCCCTCCTGCCCAGCCCCTGCAGGTGACCGAGTGTGTCCCTCGCTGGTTACTTAAAACACTTGTTAAGCAAACAAACAAAGCCCTATCCAAGCAGCACAAGGGAAACATTCCTTGCTTTGCTTGAAATTGAGGAGGGAAAAAAAGTTGCAGAGGGGATTTGTTTCTTTTTTGCAATCTGTGAATAAAAACAAGACAAGCAAGGATGAGTTATGCTCAAAGATGTGGAAGGACACGATGACCAGAAACAACCAGTTCATTTTGCTAAGTACAGATAACACTGCCTGGCTAAAATAAATCAATTAGTTTTAATGGTGCACACTCCAGTATGCATATTTTCTCCTACATACCTAATGCTTTATCACATTAAACTATAAAAAGTTGTTTCTGCATATCTTTATTTTGACCTTTTTATTTAAACGCAGCTTTGAAAAGCCATGGAAAAAATATTCACATAGTAAGTCCAAACAAAATGACTATTTTCTAATGTAAACGTTTATTGTGATATAACATAAATGTATGTGGATATACTGTATGATCCTGTTTAGCAAGAAGTAGTAATGAGTTAACCTAATTAGAATAAACCTTGCTCTCAGGAAAATACAAAATGCAAAACGAGGCTTAAATGAATTATTTAAATCACCTATTTTAATCATGATTTAAATCTGCAAGTGGGAAGTCTTGATTTAAACCAATTAACCTTGTTTGTTTCGAGCTGTGCTAGGATCTGCCAGCCAAGACTGCTCTCCTCTTCCTTGCGGGAGAGAAGGGATAACGTCTGTGTCCAGCTCATTCCAAGAAGTTTCACATTTCCCATTACTAAAAGCAGCCTTAAAACAAACTAGAAAACCGTATGTGCTGGGAGCCACCTACTCTCTTGTCAATCACCTGCTTTAGCAATCCGCTTGCTACTCGCCTCACATTTTATCTACATCCTGCGAGGTTTCTACGCACAGGCAACCCAGCCTGTCTCCGCAGCACAGCTTGAAATCCCTTCAATCCTCTCGTCCCGTGAGATAGCTCTCCTACTTAATCCTAGAGACACCAGTTATGGGCTGTTCCAAGTGAGAATTCAATTTCTAATTCTCTGACATTGCTCTCTCCATTTCTCAACCAACCTCCCACTAAAACTTTTTATTCCCACCCTTCCTTAAATACACTGGCACATTTTGGCCCTGCCCCTCTCTGTACCCTCAGCCTTTGCCCTCCCCAAATAGGACACGTGAAGCTTTACAGTGCACACATCCCAAAGCACTTCATAAAACGACACAGACATCAAGCTCTTTATCATAAGGTTTGTTTGATACTCAGCCACGCGAGTAATTTTGTTTTACAGGAAATCTGGTTTTGAGATCTCTAGAGCTAAAAATACAAGCTACACTGGCTCCAAGATCTCTCCTTGTTAGGGAAGGCACAAAAAAGATTTCTTTTTCCTATGCTCCACAAATACATAAATGAAAAAGAAAGGGGGAAAAAAAACATGTCTTGTCTCCCAAACAGGAAGTCACAGTTGAAAAACTGCAAAAGAAGTGCTGAAATAGAGAAATTCAGAAGATCTGCCAGAACATGGATGGTCTTTGCTAATTTAACAATATTATTTCTATCTATCAAAACAGCATTTACTGCAAATACAGCTTCTAGCTGCGCTAGCCACGATGAAAGTGTTGGGTCAAGCACTAAACATGAGCAGAAGCATCATCTAATAACCAAGTTCAACCTGTTTGCAGCCTAGATGCAGAGCTGTACCTCACGGCAGGAAGCATGTCCATCAATTCCCTCCTAAGATAAAGTTCCTTCCAGTTGAGACAATTTCCACAGCAAAGAGAATGTCATTCTGCATTCCAAATTATTATACTGTGAGGAAAATAAAGTACCATATTCTACTGCAGAATAATTGCATCCAATAAAACAAAAGGATCTTTAGATGTCAGGTTTCATCTGAATTCTGAAATACGCCTTTATCCTCAAGCTAGTCAGACTGGTGAACTTTATTACTCAGAGGGGGAAAAAATAATTGGGGAAAAATCAGATAAGCTTTCCTATCAACACGCAAAGACCCACAGATCTGTGGCAACGGGAATTTCACAGCAGCTACTTCCAGAGCAGAAGACAGGATCATTCTCCAACGCATCCAAGGCAAAGCACAGTATATCCCACATTCTTGCAAGACGATCTGCAAAAAATAGCAAACAGCTACACACCTCAAATGCAGTATTTAAAATTTTGACAAACAGATGTCTTGATACAGGTACAATCACAGATCCAATCTGATCACAAAATAGATGACTTTTATGGCCTAGATCTTTGCCGTTTCTAAAAGCGGGATCAAATATTTAAGAACATTAATTCTGTTTACCAGACAACAAGTGCTCTGCTAAGCATGGGGACTATTCCGAGCGGAATCACGTTGCTCTGGGAAGCTCTCTGAGCAGGGGCAGCACCCGCCAGGGCGCTGGGAACGCCACTGGCCGCTCCCGGGGCGCCAAATCCGCGTTTCCCGCCGGCAGCCGCGGGCCGGTTCCTCCCCGCGCCGCCCGGCCCGGAGCTGCAGCAGGGACGGGAAAGGCAGCAGCCCAGGGCACATGGCCAGGACATCATCAAGTCTCCCGCCTCCTTTTTTATTTTGTAATTTCAGGCTCGGCAGTGCATACTGCCCTGCCACTTCCCCTCACACCCTCCCAAAGCGCGAGCAGCTGCAGGTGTCTCAGGCAGCTCCAGAGCACCAAGCAGTTCCCAAACGTCCCCTCGGCTGCCCTAAAGGAGACTCTGCTTTTTGTTTGTTGCCCTTTTCCCAGCAGCGGGGCTGGGTGCTGTTTGCACCCCTGCTTTTCCACCAGCTGGCCCTGTTCTGGGAAGGATGACACATGTGCGTAAGCACATCCGAGAAAGAAGCGCTCCCGAACTCGGCAGCACAGCTAAGAACAGCCAAGCCCAGCAGAGCCACGGGCTGCTCTGCAGAGCAGGAGACCTCTGCTAACTGTGCTGCTGGTGCCGTACCTCAGAGCACAGCAAGGCCGAGCCCCTGCTGCTCCTCACACAAACTGTGCCGCATCCAAAGCCTTCCTGCCAAGGCCCAAAAGAAGCAAGGCTCGAGCTCAGGGACACTTTAAAATCCAAAATTTTCACACCAGAACTTACAAACCAGAATTATTTCCCTCATGGGAGGAAAAATTTCCTGGGAGCAAGTTTATGTCTTGATTAAGATGCCCTTATTCCACACACCAAATTTACTTGAAGGAAGTAAAAAAAAAAAAAAACAGTTCTTTCCTTTTCCTCCCATCTTTGCTCAGGTAAAGGCCTCTGTGACACCTGGGAAAAGGCAGGAACTCCACATGCCTCCCGAAGTGCTCCGAAGAGCTTTGCTGCTCGCTATTCCCTGTGAGTGATCACAGCCTACAGCCCGAGCCAGAAAATGTCTGACACACACGCGAGCCAAAAGGTTAGTCAGCAACGTGACTCAGTCCAGGAGACTCCTTCAGAAAAGGCCTGTGGGAGGGAAGGTAACTGTGCACTCGGAAAGGAAAAAAAAATAACAGGGAAACAGAAAATAAAGAGAGGAATTGTCCAAGGACAAAGTATTTCCCTCTTGCCTGGGATCCAAGGTTTTCTGCCCCACGATGGAACAGCCGCTGTGGTGGATCTGTGGACCTTAGCACCACGAACGCTCAGACAAACACGCAAAGTCAACCCCTCCAGCACCAAGGCGAGCACGGGCCGTTCCCTTGCAGCTCCGGGTAAACTGACAGCTGCTCCGGCAACCGTGTCCCAGAAAGCTCCCGTCCCGGATGCAACAGGTGAACAAGGCAGAGGAACAGGGGGCCAACGGAAGAGACACGAGGAAAGCGGGAGGTTAACCAGCCATCCCAGAGACGGGATATCTCCCCGCTCGGCGCCCGGCAGCGCCGCGGGACGAGGGGCGGCCGAGACAGGACTGAGCAGCATCCCCCGCGCGCACGGGCTGCTCAGACCTGCCCCCCTCATCCTCCACCTGCCCCCTTCACCCGCCACCCGCCCTTCCCCCTTCTCTGCCCCCTCAGCACCGCGGCCCTTTCCAGCCGCCGCCCCGCAGAGCGCCCACCCGCGCCCACCCAGCCCCGCCGCTGCCGGGCAGAGCCGCAGCGCGACACAACGCGGGACACGGACACCCCGCGCAGGCCGAACGGGCGCCCCCGCGGCGCCGGCGGGACCTGCCCGGCCCGGCCCGCCGCGCTCCGGGCCCTCGCTGCGCGGGCCGGAGGTGCCGAGGGCGCCCCGGCGGGAGCGGC
>JAVCKT010023459.1:0-33709 GCA_032273925.1 Rhynchotus rufescens
TCTCCCAAGGGGCCTGTCCTTTCTTCCACATTCTATATATTGCTTTTTTCTGCTGAAGTTTTGCCAGGAGCTCTCTGTTCATCCACGCAGGTCTCCTGCCCCCTCTGCCTGACTTCTTACGCACATGGTGTCTGATCTACCTGCTAGCCCTGTGCAGATCCTGGGCGTGTGTGGCGCCTCAAACGTGGACACTCAGGCAGCTGCATTTCATCCCTCCCAGCTGCTCAGCCTTGCGCTCCGCTGACTGCACTCACCTGACCTCTCTCAGTTAGGCTCAGTGCTTAAAGACCTGTGAACATACAGGCTTTTAACTTCAGGTTTCTCAGTCTTCAGCTGAACAGCACTCCAAGTGTTTGGCAGTGACCTAACCAGGTGCTTATGCTGATGTCTCCTTAAAGCTACCTATGGAAAAAAAAGAGAAGGTTTCATTAAACTTTATCAATTATTTGAGGAAGATTATAGAGGCTGGATTCAATTAAATTTTGGTTTGAAAACTTTGTTGCCAGCAAACAACTTATGTTTAAAAAAGAAAACAACTGAGCAACAGCTGAGACTATAACAAGCCCTACAGCTTTATCTGCCCTCAAATATGATCTGTTTTTTAAAAAAATATTTTGCAGAGACCTAGCAAAGAATAATATTGATTAAAAAAGTAGTACATATTGCTTTTATTACTAGAAGAGCTGGAAAATTTCAGCAAATTAAATTGGATCCTAAACAATACAGCAATTTTCACTGTATTTTCTCAGTTGTTGGAGTGGTTCTAATTATTACTTCAGTGACAGCTCCTAGGGACCAAAATCTATTGCCTAAATCAGGCAAACACAGACCCAATCTCTAAAAATTTACAACCTGACTAAAATCCTAATCTAGCAAAACATTTACTCACTTGTTTTACAGTAAGTATATAAATAGCTAGAGACTCTTAAATGCACACTCCAAAAGATGAGTTGAGTGAGTATAAAATATGCTCGATGGTTTCTGATTTTTGTCAGTATTTCCATAAATTGTATAGACAGAGATCTTGGGCATGCAAGAGCCAAAAACCTAAGCAGTCTTTTTATACACATATACATGCACATATACACATATACATGCATATATATAAATATATATATATACACATACACACACACATACATATTCATGCACAGATTTGTAATATATATATGCACACATACGTATGCATGCATATGTATATGTGTGTGTGTGTGTGTGTGTGTGTGTGTGTGCATATATATGTATATATAATTACAAAGCCTCCACAACTGCCGGGAATCTTAGTCAGTCTTGTGAACTGGAAAGGTCACTCAGCTGTGTGAAGTCTGAGAATTAGCTCTGAGAGAGAGTTTGGAACTGCCACCCTATATAGCTGTCCAAGTATGGGAAAATAATTCTGGACTACGTTTTTGAGGAGGGATGAGCCTGAATAGCAAACCATAGAGCCAAACTCTGCCAAGTGTAGCAGAGCTTGAAACTGAGTTATAAATTGATTTCTTTGTAGAGAAATTGTCATCCATCTACCAGAAGGACAGACAGAAGGGTCCAGTCATAATACTGGGTAAGGGCCATCTCTCAATTTTTAACCTTCCAGTAAGGACATTCATTAAAATAGTTGATAGAGGCCTGACTTTGGCATTTTTGTGCTGACTCCAAAGGCTCGAGGGATGAGGTGAGCGTCAGCTGCTCCAGTTCTTATCCAAGTGACCCGTTATCCACCTCCCTGCATCAATGTGTACATGAGTTTTCTCCATGTTGGATGACCCTTTCACGTCCCAAGTGAAACTCAGACCAATTTCACAAAAATACAAATCAAGAGCACAGATCCCTCTACCCTTCCTATTGGTTGGAGAATCCTGCCTAATCTTGATGCAAGCTGCTGGTGTTTGCAGCATACATCAGTGATCTGTGATCGTAGCAGCCCCAGCTCACCTGCCCCTACCCAACATCAAGTGTAGGGCCCAAATGAAAGCCTCAGTGGAAGACGAAGGTACAGAAACACATCACCACCTTCAGAAGGGGACTGCACATAGAAGAAGGTTAAGAAAACCCCTCTGTGGTCTGAGGGAGCACAAGAGGAGCGAGTGACAGCCATGCTCCATGGAGGTATCTTGCCTCTTAGCAGTGTTAGCTGAAACCCATTCACACTGACTGACACAAGGAGGCAAACTGGTAATTTGGAATGCAGCTTGCATTTTAACTTTACTTGATATTTAATGCCTCGGGACTGTTACCTGATAAGAAATAACCACTGTAGTTCAAACACACGCTCACATGCAAAGCACGGAATATACAAGAATTCTTTTACAGGAATTTCTGTGCCATTTTCTTCATGCATTTGGTTTCCAGTTCCTCAAGATGCAGTGGTTGCCCTTAGCAACATTCTCAGGATTCTTCCCCACATTTAAGGAGACAAAATGGGACATGGGATGACAAGTCAGCTTGGTCATTAAACTCACATTCCTTTCTCATAAAGTGGTAGCACTGGATCCACAGAAAGGCTATTGCCTGGGTGGGTAGTCTCCTGAGATTGCTGTTATTTGCTGCCAAGATGGAGGATCTTGCAGCAGAAAGAGAACGACTCTCACACCCCAATCATCTCTTAGCAGGTTCTGGGACATGCACAGTCCTGCTACTCAAAAAAAAAAGTTTTTCATCAAAATACCTGATGAAAAGACTACTGTTTCCTTCGTAGTTCAAAGTCATATATTTAAAGAATAAAAATCCACAAAAATATTCGTCATTATTATTTTTTAATTTCAGACTCGTTTGGAATGTATTATCATGATCTTCAGAAAAGGTTTTTTAATGGATAGCAGCTCTTTTGCTGAGTTGGCAGAAATTTTCACGTAACTTGTTCTTGGGCAGATGACCTATGATTACCTGACATTGTTTATAGCCCACAAGCAGCCTAACAAAAATAAGAAGTCAAAATAGCCATAAAACTCAGCAAGAATAAAAAATTGAGGGAAAGATAAAGAAAAAGATTCAATAATGAATATAAATAAATGCTCAGTTCTGTCTTCACAATACTTCATTATAGCAAAAAGAGGAAAATAAGATCTTAAGACACTGATATTTTGGGGAAATTGATGTATCCTGGCACTCATATAGGCACATTACAATGAAATTGAGTATCTAAGTCTGCACAACCTTGGCTTTAAAAACACAGATTTTCCAGAGAGTGAATGAATACTGGAGAAAACAAATATAAATTGCTTACAGGCTGTGATGCACATTAAGTAGAGAGATGCAAAATACGGCATAGAGGTCAGTCACTATGTCGCGGAAACACATACGTTGGTGAGGAGGAGGAACCAGTTTGAGACTAACGATATGTGAGAGCAGAAGTGGTTTGAACCAATATTGCCTCAGTTCAGGTTCGCAAGGAGTTAAATTCCACACCACGTAATTTTTTAAAAGAAACCTCACAAGCAGTGTTGGCTTGAAGAAAGGCACATGCTCAGAGCGCTAGCAACAGACATCCATGCTTGTCAAAGAGGAAGTGGAAACTTTCTTAGTGGGAGATATATAGCACTCTAGGTAATCTTTGGATTTTGAACTTGATATGTTAAGACTAGAATGTATTGTTGCGGCGTGGTCGTAGTTCAGTCCTTGCTAGAGTACAGTGCTTCTTCACTCTTTGGATTTTGTAGTTTAATACCATTTTAACTCTTTTATTTTAAGAGGGAACAGAATGGTTTTTTATAGGGGAGCTGGCAAGACTGAATTTGCAGGAGTGCGTAGAGCTGCAGAGCTTTTCTCGAACAGACTGCTCAGTGCTGTACAAACCTGGAACAAATCAGATATAAAACTCACAAATAATTCTGGTCCCAATTTCTTAATCCTGCAAGAGTATAAATAGAATTAGCTAACTACCAAGCACCAGCCATTTAACTAAATTCATCCAAATGCAATATCCCACATTTTGCTTGAAACAAAACCTATTTTCCCAGTCTGATGCCTTGAACTAAATTCCACCTTCTCAGTTTAAAGCTAAAGGCAAGAGAGTAAGTACTGTGCAAAGAAAGGCTGGATACAATGAAAATTTAAGTCGAGGTTTCCAAAGGTGGCCAACCATGACCTAATGGGAAGCTTTCCACTTCTCGGGGAATAGCAACACTGAATATTCCTGGATGTCCAGTAAAGTCTTCCTTGCCCTGTATTGCTTATGCTGCTTCACAGCGATGCATCCACAGGGAAACAGGGAAACAGGAGAGCATCGCTGCCTTCATGGTCACTGCACTGCAGAGGGTGTTGATGCTGGTGAGGGGCTCTGCCAGGACCTGTGCCTAATGAAGACCTGCCTGCACTGCAAACTGCCACCACATCCAGCCGTGCTCAATCCATCCTCAAACACCTTCGCTGACGACTGGAGAAACCACAGCAGCTCAGGCTAGTGATCAAAATCTGCTGCTGATAAACCAAATCTCTGTTGCCATAGGTAAGTAGTGCTGATGTGCTTGAAGCCATGACTGCAGCAGTCAAGACCAAGCTGTCAGGAGATGCCTTCAGCATCCTTCCAGCTGCTTGGCCACTGCTCCTAGGATATCCCAAACAGAGGACCTGGCGAAAAAAGACCCATACTTCTCTCTGCTGACTCTAGAGCCTCCCTCTGGCTGGACCTCCCGGGAATCGTACTGCAGCCTCTCGTGGATCTCTGGCTTGTCCTCGGCTTCAGCGTGGCCATCGGTGATAGCCACAGGGCAGCAGGACCTGCCCCTTTACTTCCAGGGCCTGTTATGCTACTGCGGGTTAAAGTATCAGGTTCACTACAACATTTGAACTTGAGATGCTGACCCAAGTTAAAACTAAACAACTCAGTATTCACAGCTCTTTGAAATCAGGTTAGTGAACCTAGATGAAGAAGATAGCTTTTTTCCTATACTAATAAAGGCATGCTCTCCCGCCTGCTTGCACGAGGCTGTGTGCTGCTCTTCCCCAGACCCTCACATACTTAACGAGAGCCTGTTCTTTTTCCATCCAAAAACACATAAGGAAGGGCATTTCCATGCAAAGTGGTGTGTATGTTTGTGTGCGATGTTTTAATAACAGCAGCCCTGGAATGTAAAGATAACACGTCCGGCTCTATTTACAGAAGGGGCTGAGGATGCAGAATACATTTACATGGCATTATTATAATAAGGAAGAGTAACTTTCCATGCCTCTGAGTACTCCCCTTGCTTCGAGAAGCCTTTAAGATGGGATACAGCAAACCGGGATTCTGGCAGCAAAGAGGGTCCAGTGTAAAGGACATATAAAGAGAAAGCAGAATATGATCAGAAACTGAGATTGCAATAACAAAAATGCTTAATCAAATTTACCTCACTAATTCTAACGCTTCATCTGGTGAGTATATTATGTTCCTAGTGGATACACTGTTATAAAATTAAGGTGAATACATTATGTTATTCCTGTTGATCATTCTTATGTTTATTCATACGCTGTGAGATAATTTACTCAGATGCAAACTTCTAGAGTTTCTAACCATATTAGGAATTGGATATAAGGGGGAAAAAAAAGCAGGATTAGTCCATGTCTGGCTGCAGACATCCACGTATAATGCAAAATAATTTAAATTAAGCACTAAGCAATCTCATCTGAAAGGCAGTTCACTCAGAGATAGAGAACACCAGTAACGTGAGCTCTGCTCTTCAGCTGGAAGCCATTATCAAGCAACAGGAACACAGTGAGCTAATCTAAAGTAGGAGGGTTAGCTGTGGGAGTAATTACTCTGTACTGCCAGTACCAAGGGCGGCTGCGACGTCTGTGTGCGGTTTGAAGATACGTCCATTACAGTGGCCTTGGGCACCTTGTTCTTGTGAAGGAATCCAGTAAAACATTTTAATCATCTCTGTAAATATCTGGTTGCTTTAAAATCCACTTGCTACATGCACTGTAAATCTTGTAATTTTACCGACTCAGAGGTGTTTGCATGATAGCAAGTGATCAGGGAGGAAAAAAAAAAAAAAAAGCTCTGCAAGATGATAGGAAGAAGAAGGAAGCATAATCTAATATCCTTCACATCAAAATAGAGTATATTGCTTTGCCTAGGTAAAGCAGAGCTCTCTGTCCTTCAGTAGGGAAGACTGATGCTCTGCTCACAACAAAACCCCCAGAACACCTCAGCCTGTTCGAGAGAATAATTAACCACCAAAATGAAAAAACGACTGAACGATCTACAGATGCTGAAATGGAAGCCACTTGGAAAGTGCTTTATTTCCAGACATACTGCCTTCATTTGGAGAAGAGATTCTCACAGTCTGAAGATAAGTGAAGGGCAAAGGGCACTACATGACTGTTTTTTCTTCATTTTAATGTTCCAATTTAATTAGTATAATAAAGCTGAAACTTATACAAGCCAAGTAGCAGCAACCTGCATGTCTCAACTAACTTTACAGTGACAAATGCTGTTTTGAGAAGATGCTGAGAAATGAATAGGATAGAGGACATATGGCTAACAAGAACTGATTTATGTCTGTAATTGGCCTTATTTATGCAGAGATCAGCACTGTTGCAAGAGAAAATGCTTGCAGGTCTGTCCACAAGCTCTTGATGTCAAAGCTATTAGTGTCAAGCTCCAAGAAAACCTGTACAACCAAGTGTAGGTATAGACTTCTCCTGTGAGGTCCCAACAGCAACTACCAGGGCCTGTGCTGAGTCTCTCTGAGGGCCCTTTTCTATGAGTTTCCAGGGGACAACTGGGCTGAAGCCTCTGTAGTACCCCTGGCAGAGGGTTCTTCTTCCTCTCCAAAGCAGCCAACAGCCCCTGGAAATGAGGAACTGCAAAAGCAGCAGACAGAGAAGACTCATGACTGCCGTGAACCAATGTACAGACATGGAAATGTGCAGAGCCCGTCGAGCATGTCAGGACGGTGGCCAGCACCTCAGTTCAAAGTATGAGTTACTGAGCCTGCTGAGGCCCTGGAGGCTTAGTCATGCTGTGGATTAGTCAGATCTCCATCGCTTCAGCCTGTCCCAGACCCACAGGGATTAGGATCACTATGAGGGGAAGTTTTGAGCAACACGTGCCTATGGGGCAGCCTGCAGCATGGCATCCATCACAGCTACTCCCAAATCCATGTGTCCAGTCCAGCACCTCCGTGCCAAGGTGAGTGAGTGCTCTGGGACACAGGTCTAGTCCCATTTTTGCATGTAGCCACGGAGTGTCTGCAGCTAATGATGCTAAATATCAACTAAAAAATGAAAACATAGTCTGTGGAATGGGGGAGAAGCAACAGCTACATACACATAAGTGTTCTGGTTGGAGACTGATACATCCCTTTATTACACATCCTGCTAAGAAATTAATTTTCTCTACAAACTTACTGTTGTTCCTCTTGGAAAGGACACTGCATATTTCAGATATGCTACACCTACTTCTCCTAGAAGTTCATCCCTGCCCTGGAAAGCAGGTACATTTGCTGCTGCAGAATTAGCTCAATTCACTCTTCAGACATGCAAATTATTAATGAAATAGTAAGTTTAAAACAGGATTTGAAGTAATTTAGAGAGTATGTGAACTCATTTTCGATACCCATGATGTAACTGTGCTGGTGATAGACATTGCCTAGAAGGCTTTGCTTTCAGTGAGTACTGATGCTTTCCAGAATGGCAGCTCAGGAGAAATGGATTTAAATCTGATGGCCAAGGGACATTTTATCTTTCAGCTCTTGCTGACAGTAACAAACGAGAGCTGCTGCTCTTGCATAAGTTACATTTATTACTTTTCTTTCACCCATGCAAACTCTTATGCTCTACAGAAGGGCAGTGGTGCACAGCAGGCAAATGCTCCTTTAAACACGTTTGGGAGGGCCTGGATTGCAGCCCTGTAAGCCCTGTGTTTGGTAACGGCAGCAGTACTCCCAGATCCCTTGCTCCGAATTTGCAGCAGCAGTAAGAGGAGCTCTAAACTCATCCTGAAAATCGATACAATTTGTTTGTTGATATAGTTGCTGTCAACTGCAGTTGTATAATTTATTATCGCCTACTGGTGCTAGTGATAATAAAAGAGTGAGTGGGCTTTGCGATGTGAGTAAAACATGAGCAAAAAATCTCCACTGGAAATACTGAGTCACTTAATAAACATGTAGGCCACAAACTCATTGTACATTATTCATCGCACAGGTTACAGATGGGCCTGAAATAGATGAGGCCGCCTGGGTTTGTGCCTTTGTACACGTGTGCGTGCGCATCGGTCAGGCGAAGGCCGCCCAGCTCCAGGTGTCACCTCAGTTCCTGAGGCAGAGGCTGGACAGGGAGTTTGGCTGCCATGGACTGTGCTGTGCGCCCCTGCCCAGGCCAGTAGCAGGTTTATCTCAAGGCACCTGGGTATGTTCAGGGGATGGTTTGCACTAGCTGGACACAGGTTATGAGCTGCCTGAACAGCATCAGGACCCTCACTCAGCCCAGGGTGAAGCTCCTGTGGCCACTGGTGGTAGCACCTGGAACAAGCTCCAGCTCCAAAGTCCAGCAAGAAGTGTAAGAGGAGGGTTTTGCCTCAGTCCTTACCTGCTGCACTTGCCTAACTCCAAACCAGCTGCACAGCCTACTTTGCCAAGGCTGGAAATTTGCTCATCTGCATAGAGAAAGAAAGGGGAAAAAAGGCAGAAAAAAAAACAAAGAAACTTTGATGAGTATATGGGCTTGTGCCAAGTGGTGACACCTGTCATAACATGAACAAACTGCTTAGAGTTTGCATCTGCTACTTGGAGCACATTTTGTAGGTGAAACACGGGGAAGGTGGTTTTCAGCAGAAGCCCAAATGCTAACCTGGTACGTGTTTAGGAGAAACAGCACAGGACGAACTGTGGCAGGTCTGTTCTACCCAAGTAAGCCCCCACGGCTCTGCTCACTTCTTCCAGCCATGGCTCGCTCCAGGTCCTGCCTCCCTGGGCACGAACAGGCACTTGCAGCCTTAGCCATTGTTAGAGAACTGAGAGGCACCACAACAGCTCCTCCAGATGGAAATATTTATTTGCTCTCTCATATTTCTGCTACTACATTATAAGGAAAAAAAAAAAAAGGCCCATTAGACTCTGTTGGTGATTTCCAGAAGAAGCTTTGCCATCACATTTTTCTTCACGGCACCAGCATTCACTTGTAGCTCAACCATTAAACAGGAATCATCCAGCCTTCAGTTGTAGCTCAATCATTACAGGAATCATTAGTCTCTTTTCTTTTCTGCAAATTCCCATACAGTAATTCAGCTCAAATCTCCAGAAGGGCAGTAGTTTCCTTGGATCATCATAATTCTACATGTTAATAAAACAATAAAATGGGCAAAATGCTTAATGGCAACCTTAACTCCATTCTTTGTAAATAGCAGGGATTTGACTTTTAGGTAAGTGCTTACACACTTTCCCCATATAAGAGTATTTAAGTTACTGAGGCACGGTCATGCACTCCATCCACAATCCCTTGTGCAGTTGTCAGGGTGCCTAGAAAATGCCAGTCAAAAACATATGACTGCCATCTTACCTGAAAATCATATTACAGGCATCTGTATCTTCAATACATTTTACACTCTTTCCCACCTCTTGAAAAGCTACTCTACTCATTTGCAGTTGACAACACATCTATCCAAATTCAATTCTACAGCAGTTTCCTAGGTAACTAGCACTTTGGCACTGAAAAGCTCCATACAGCAGAATGAGCCAAAACACCCTTTAGCATTTCCACTTCTTTTCAATCCCTTTTGGAACATGCAAAGATACAAAAGGAAAAAAAAATGCCACAGAGGTACTGAAAAACAATAACAAGAAAGCCCATGGCAAGGTATGTTCAGCCCTTCTGTTCCACTTCCATCCAGGAAATTCTGCATCCGCCAAAAGTTAGCTCAACTCAGGAGACAAGACCAGTCTAAGGTCTCGAAACACTTCTCAAGGGTTGGGCCATTTTGTGCTGTCTTTGTAGACGCAAAGACTTTGTAGTCTTTGTAAACTTTGTAGACTTTGTAAACACCTTTCTCCATTCTAGGCTCTGAGTCATGCTGGCATAGGATGGTACCTCTGAGTCTTAGACCTCCAGTCTAAGACTTGAAGCCTCTCCTCTTCCAGCCTCCTTTATCATAGGCAAGCTGCAAGAGGGCCTTGCAAGGGAGACAAGGCAAGGACTGCTGTCTCCAGGCAATTGGTAGGTTTTTGTTAAGATTTCCTCAGATTGCTTTGTGCCTTCTTCTAGGAGCTGTTCCTCAGCCATTCCAGTGACTGCTGTGTTTTCTCCTGTTACCTTGTTACAAACTGGGAAATGCAGCAGCCAGACCTCAAAGCTGTGGTTAAGGCCGCTGCGGAGAAGGCAGAACGCATTTCCTTGTTTTGTGTGCAAGAAAAAGCCAAGTCCTGCCCTTGCCTAGTATCCACATATAGTGCAAGTGCTGAAAAGACGGCAGCAGCCTGAAGTCCCGAGTGCACTATAAGATATGGGGCCATTAAGCTGCACCAACTGCCCTCATGGCACAACCCCACATCCATGTATGTATGCAAACACATATGGAGTTGATCCCAGGGAAAAAAAAAAAAAAGTAATTAAGGAGAGGGGAAACCTGGGAGCGGCTGGGATATAAAATGCCCTCAAGGGGAGGAGCGGGTTCAGGAATGTGCTTCTGAAGGGCTTGGTGTGGTGTCAACCTCCCTGAACATGTCCTGCTGCATCTTGCTCGCCTACCTACATGAAGCAAAGCCGGCAGGCTTTGCCAGCCCCAGAAACGAGGAAGTGAGAGGCCTTGGTAATTGAAGGCTTTACCTTGCAGGCAAGGCCCTCCCTTCTCCGTCTCTAACTGTACGAGCTTGCTGCAGGGCAGCATGTGCGCTCTGGACTGGAGTATAGTTCAAGAGAAGTAAGCGTTGCCTGCAGCTGCCCTCGCTTCAGCGCATGTTATAGCAGGTTAAAGGTTGCTGCAACTTAGGCCAGCCGCCAGGTATCTCAAGAAGGGTTTCTGGCAATGCCAGGGCATAAGGACAATCTAGTCATGCATGCTCCAGAAGCTAAGGGAAGAAGGTCCAGGGACACCTTCTGTTGGCTGCAGACTGGCTTCCCCATGTCTTGCACAGCAGAGGGGAGCTTGCCCTGCCTCTCCAGCTCATTTGAGAGCACAAAGTTTTAGCGGTGGCTGCATGCTATCCAGCTCCGTAATTTGCACTCTGGAAAGCAAGTGCTTCCCTCATCGCTGCCACAAGCGTGGGACAGAACTGCACGCTGTCTCCTGCCGGGCTCGGGATGGTACCAGAGCCCGTGCCAGCCTTCCAGCCGTGCTCCCCTTCTGCGACTCCTGACAGCCGGGCGGGCTACCTGAACCAGGTCGTATGTGTGCTCCTAACTGCGAGGCAGCGGCCAAATGAGACCTTGCTCCCCAGCCCCAACCTAAAGCAGCCATACAGCTTCATGTGAGTTCATCATCACGCCTGAATCATCGAGAAGAGCAGACTGGCAAACACAAACAACTTCCTCCTCGCATTACAAATTTCCTTAACTGCTTGTCCTGGGGTGAGCTTTGCTCCATGACAGCAGCACACGCTCGGCCAGCGTACGACAGCACCCCATCTGCAGATACACAGGAGGAAAGGGAAAAAAAAAAGAAGAAGAAGAAAAAAACGAGCTTTTTTTCCCACAGGAGAGCGCGTAACCTTTTTCCTTTCTTTCTTTTTCCCCCTTTTCCGGCGGGGTGCCGGGCCGGGCGGCACTGGGAGGCCGCGGCTCGCGGTGCGGGGGCGCCCTCAGGCGCCGGCCCCGAGCGCCGGCGGCGGCCGCGGCCCCTGTCGCCCCCGCGCGGCCGCCCTCGCCGATCCTCCGTGTGCAGGGAGGCCACGTTCCCGCCGCTGACCGCGCTTGGCGCACAGCGAGGCGGAGCGCAGCGCTCCGCGCTGCCTGCTGCTTCCTCGTAAGCGGCGCTGCGCGGCGGCCACGCTCAGCTGCGGTTTCCGCTGGGGCGGCGTGGCGGTGGGTGCTGGGGACAGGACTTCTCTGCCCTGTGCAGGGAAAGTGCACCCTGCACAGGGAAGAGAAGCACGGGAGCTGCTCTTGCGGCACCCAGGGCCCTCATGGCACCCAGGGCCCTTGCAGCACCCAGGGCCTTTGCTGCACCCACATCCGTCCCAGCAGCAAGCTCCCTCACTGCACCCACACCCATCGTGACACCCTATCATCCGTCACAGCACCCAGGTCCCTCACAGCATCCGCAAACCTCAGTGCACCCAGGTCGCTCGTGACACCCTGTGATCCCTCACAGCACCTTATCATCCCTTGCTGCACCCACATCTCTTGTTGCACCCACATCCCTTGCTGCACCCAGGCCCCTCGCTGCACCCAGATTCTTCACAGCTTCCAGGTCTCTTATGACATCCACATCCCTTGCAGTACTGAGGTCTCCTGTGGCACTACCATGTTGGGCACAGGCACATCCCAAGGTTTAGGGCTTAGTTCCTACCCGAACACAATTTCATTTTCCCATCTGAGCACTGTCACCAAGCTGTGAGTCAAAGCTGCTGTGTGACTGCTCCAGCTTTCCAAAAAACACCAACCCTGGACCTGTTTGTTACCACATCCACTCTAAAGATACACCAGACATAATATGAGGGTGAGGCAAATTCCTGTGGTCACTGGCATGCCACCTCAGCTGGATGTGACACCAGCAGCTGTCACCTCGGCTACCATCACGTCTCTGTGGAAAACATGGCTCTTGAAGCTACTGCTTTGGTTGGGGGTGTCTTTTCCCTGAAAGAGCCCCTCTCTACCGAATGTATGTATTGTGCACCTTTTGTCACAAAATTACTTTCAGTTTGGTGTCACACATTGATCAGTTCAGAAGGATCTCATCCTGAGCCTGTAAGAAATGCACAGAGCGCATGAGGTCTGCCAATACAGAGGAGAAGGGTGGTCTTGAAAGAGTCACATACAAACTGAAGAGCAGCCCTGGAGAGGTGATGTGGTGAAAACTCTTCTCCCTTTTTTTTTTTTTTTTTTTTTTTAAATCACCATTACTCACTTGAAGGAACGTAAATAGTATAAAACCCAACGAGTCCTCCCTGGAGACCAAAGATACAGTTGAGCCGGTAGTGGGCAATTAAGTGGTGGAAGAACAAAGCAAAGATTAGTGCTGCAGAGAGATACTAGACTGAAAAACAAAAGGGTAAGCCCTGAAGAGTCACTCACTGCCATGGAAATATATCTCTCCTCATTTATGTTTGAGGGTTTGTTTTATTGAAAAATTGAATGACACAACAGAAACTTAACAAAGAAGCCTACATGTATAAGGATGCTGAAGGATTATATAGATAGCACAGATGTGACTTCCAAGGTGACTGTAATTGAATTATGTTTAAAGCTTTCTAACAAAGAAAACACAATAGCTTTTTTCCTTTTTTTTTTTTTTTCTGTGTGCACATGATGAATGAAAAAATAACAAATCAAAACCTGAAATATTGTTTTGTAACATGAATGATTTAAGAGTTCTGGTCTTTCTCACCAAAGGACTTGGGAATCAAATGCAGTGCTGATATAAATAGAGAGGCTATCAAACTATGATAAACTGTGTTTCACAGTTTACAGAGACTGTGACTAGAGAAAGAGCAAGAACAAGGAATCACAGGGTTTCTTAAATTTGGTAGGAGACCAGATGCTTCAACTCCCTCTCAGATCTACAGGTCTCTTCTCAGGCCTGGGCACAGGACCAGGTCAAAAGAACCAGAAGTCATCATCGAGCTAGTCTTGAGCTGCTGTGATAAGCTTGTTGCTACTTGCAGTTCTCCGCAGTGGCAGTCAGTATATGCCATTTGAGATTAGGTAGAGAGGAGCTCTTCAAGTTATTTGTGTTATCGTCAACTTCATTTTCCACTCCACTGCTTGTTAACTCCTAGAGAGCCACCCATCAGGAAGGAAAACTGCCCACCCTGTTACTTTTTTGGAAAGTCTCATCTACACTGCTGGCATCAGGCATTCTGTTTCCAGTACTAAATTAAGAGAGATGGCCAAATCCTCAGCCTTTCTCTTTGGGAAGAAATCCACTGCCACTTGTGGGGCTTTAAAAACTTGAGCAGATTCCTACAGCTACAGTAGCTGTTTTTCAGTCACAAAGACAGGAGAGAAGGAACGATACATCATTCTTTTTTCCTGGTTTTCGCCCTTTCCTCTCCTCAAGGACGAGGAAATCCCATTCTGGGTGAGGAAATCCCAATCCTCTCCCATTCTGTGCTCTCACAGCTCTTGCCCTGCCCTCTATGAGTGCCTGCATTTTTGACTCATTGATTTGCCCATCCCAGAACACCTGACTTTAATGAGACTTTAAGCTCAAAAAATACATGCTGTGGAAAAGAGAATGTTGCATCAACCTTCATAAAGTAACAGCTAAGAGGGAAAGTCAGGTGTTCTGGGATGGGCAAATCAAGGAGTCTCATTAAAGTCTCATTAAAGTTAAGCTGCTGCATTATGCATGCACTAGACCATCTACAAAAAGAAAAGCATAGATGACCTGTATCTATGGAGTGCTCCATTAAAAGAAAAGAAAAAAAAAGCTTATAAATGTTGAAAAGCTCTGCAGCATTGATTGCTAATGGACATCCAGTTTTTCTAAGCTGTAGCATATGAAGGACATTTGTAGCCTTGTTCTAAATCCAACTTCCTCTCATCCAGTGACAATTACATTCTTGGTCCTTCAAAATCATGTCTTCCACAAGTCGTAAGAATGGTTTTGAAGTACTGCCTTCAATTTTAATCACCATCATGAGCCTTTTTTGAGTTGACCATTGATTCCTGAGAATTCAGGAGTCGCTCGCTTAGTCTTAGAATATATCTCAGGGAGAAAAATTGAGTACTTTCTAAAATTGGCAAATAAAGTTCTTATGCTATCTCTTGATTCCTGTTGCTGGAGCTTTAGCAAATACCAGCTCAAAGAGTGGATAATGCTGCTTTTGTCTTCCAGCAGACTTTTCTTGGTAACTAAATGTTTAGGAAACATTTATTTTCTGACACTCCCCCCTCCAATACACAGGCATCATTATTAATCTAATAATCAATCTGTTTTGTCCTTACACATTAGTGTAATAGTACCATGTTTGCATTGCAGACACTTCCTGCAGTATGTGAATACAGATATTAAAACTGTTCTTTTTTTTTTTTTAAGAACATACCATAATATTTTAATTAAATTTCTCATTTACAACACTTGCTGTATTCACAAAACCTTAATATTTTAGGGTCATATTATTTGAAAAGATTTCTTAAAATACCTAGGACAGTCTTACTGACCCTTGTATGAGTAGGTAGCCTTGCTCTAAATGGGATTATTCCAACTTTTATAGGTTGTACTGCAGCATGTGCATGGCAACTCTAGTCTGTGGAGAACTGCTGTAAAGAAACAGCCTGGGCAAGCTAGGCCAGACTACAGTGGCCAGGACCAACGTGGGGATACTGGAAATACAGAGGTGATGACAGTGCTGCTATACTTGCTGGCGAATGTAGGTCTAGGACACATTTTCTGTATGAAGAAAATTTTTTTAGATGGAGATGTTACAAACTGAAGAAGACCATAGTGTGCTGCTTAGGTTTGTGGGTAAAGAGTTCTTATTTGGCTGCAGCTGAAATTTAATGACAAGGTTTAGTATGGAAAGACATTTTTTTCTCATACCTTCCAGTGCAGGATGCAGGACAAGATGGGATATTGGCATGTCTGTTTGGTATTTAGAAACCTCTCAGGTCTGTTTTCCACATTTATGCTCTGCCCTTTATGTCTGAAATGGCAAATTACACCTATCCCCATTTTATTCATAAGAGAATGCAGGTACAGAGAGAATAGTACTCAGGTTTTCAAAGTCAATCAGAAGCCTATGTCCATAAATGTGAAAATATATATATATAAAAAAACAAACTCCTCGGCTCACTCACTTCCAGCACACTAAGAACTGAAACCTCCAGGACACTCAGCTTTCTAGCACACTTTTCAGGTAGTAGAAAAAGATACAACTACAAATATATAGAATTTGACTCACCTGATTTGCTGCAATAAACTGCCATCTACAGTCTGTAGTCTTGTTCCCTTTTAACCTTTCCCTTAGTTACTGCTGGCACTGCGTGTTACACATTTTGCCTGAGGAAGGCAGGATGTCTAACACTTAATATTCTGATGAACACGTATGGTAGGAAATCAAACCACCTGACAGGACATACCTAACTCAGGGGCATTTAGTTAGACACGAGGCTGTGCAATCAGGAGGTGAATCATCCTCAGGGGTTAAACTACAGAAAGAGTAAATGCAACTACTTTCCTATCTCTCAGGTAGGAAGAATCTGGATCAAAAAACACAGAAAAAGAAAAAAAGATTTTGATGATATTCTGTTACACAGACATCTTTCATAACCATAGCGCTTAACTACCAGCATATGTGGTCATCCACTGAGAAAATACATACATGATCTATGTATTTCCTTTTCTTTTTTTCTTCTAGAGAGAAGTAGCAGAGCTGGGAGAGAGGTTTTATCTGGGAATTTTGTTAGGCTTGATATATGTTACTTGTGTTTCAGTCACTCAAGGCAGTCACAATACTCACTGCTTGAGTTGAGAAACCAAGTCCTTCCTTTCAACACCCATCTACTTTGTTGCCAGTGACTTTCTACAGTGTTTGCAGACTTACTTGCAGAGTAATATGGGATGAGTGGTTGGAGCCTTTAATGGGAAGAGCCACATCATTGCTCTCTGGCCTGAATTTCCTCACTTAAGGCAAGGTAGGTATATTGAGGCCCATAATCCTTTGGCCAGAGCCAAACAGGCCATGCACAGCACAGTGGTGACCACAAAGCAGCAAGCAGAGAACAGCCACAGGTACAACAGCAGAGCTCAGAAAGGGTGAGCTGTGGGCTAGTAGTAAAATCTTGGAGTGTGCAGAACATCTGATGGCCACTAAAGGGCAGATCCACTCTGAACTTTTCTTCACATTGGCTATAAATATATTTTTATACACATATATAACATACCTAGGCTTGAGCTTGACTCTTAGGACTGTAATTAGACAGTGAAAACAGTACAAGACAGTGTATGTGTAATTTCTCTGGGAACTATGAAGGAAGGTGGTGATGAAGTTTGGTTGTTCTACCCACTCTCAGCAATGGTCTAGGCCCAAAGCTTTTTCCTCTCCCACAAATGAGACACTAAATCTGCATTTTGATATAAATTCTAGAGCATTTACTTATCACAAGGAAAAGATATGCCTGTTTTCATCTCGGAATTATGAGTTTAGTACCTTTGTTTCCCCTTCTGCGAATTATGTTTAAGGCAAGAACAGAGTTCCCCAGGGAATATCAGAAGAGAAGTTGATTTATTTTCGTATTATAATCCCAATATTCAGCAATGAGCTTGTAAAACGCATCAGTCCTTGGAAAAGGAGAGCAGCACACAGCTTATCTAGCACAGTCCACTGCTTCTCCCCTGAAGTTTTATTATGCATTTATGATTCCTTTTGATCAGAAACACCATAAAATGGTTCAACATGTTATTTGATGACACATTTTCTAGGGGGAACTGAAAGAGCTAAACTGTATTTATTGCTCAGGATCAGAAAGGAAAAGATATCCCAGTTTTGGACACAATATCCAAATTTATGATTTACAAAAGTGAGGGCTTTTGCCTGTGATGAGTTCTATGTTTAAACAGAGCACTCCCAGCACACAGAGGCAGAAATGTAGCATTCCTTTTGTTCAGAGATTTACCATGTTTAATTATTCATTTTTTTCAATAGATTAACCATGTATTCAGTTAAATAAAGTAATTAACAAAAGTGTTCAAAGTGAGGCAATACTGTCTTTAGGTTATTTTAAAGTTGTGTTCAGGTATCTGTGGGACATGGCAAACTAAAATCAAACAAAGTACATAATCTTTGCTTTTCTAATAGTAAAAATTAGTGCCAAATTCTGCTCTCAGGTAAATTGTTATAAAGTGTAATGACATTACACAACATTGGCATATTTCTGGATTTAAATAAGTGCAGATTATCCGAAAATGTTCTTATGCCTTACAAGCTCAGCACACACCAACTAGCAGCCCAGTGCCTAGTTCCAACAGATACTGCTCAGCTGACCTAGAGTAAGCAAATGCAGTACCACTCAACCAAAATTTGCTGATATCACCGGAATTTGGCTAACTGACTTCAATTTGCCTGATTCAAGGAATGAGAGCACAATTTGGCTCCTTTCTTGGTGCAAAGGAAACGAGCCAAACATGACTTTCACCAGGCCTCAGTCTTTGGCCCCAGATTTCAACATACGCTATTACATCAATCAAAAGAACCACAGAAATTACTTATCATTTTACTGTTCCTTAACACATTTCACACAGTCCTGCGGCGAGCAGAATCACAGATGAACCTCAGAACATACAGAGAGCACAACTACTACACTGGACATGAAAAGGAAATTTTATTAAACATGTTTACATAACATGAATTGGAAGTTCATTTAAAAGCACCGGGGAGTGTTAAGACAAGTGGTCAAAATAGAAAGATACTATTGAATTATAACTAGTTGGTTTTTGGCCACTAAGACAGAACGGAATCTAGTAGTAGTGCACCAATGGTTGAGTTCTTCCTGCTCAGCAGGTCGAGCAGTAATCAATCTGTGCCCTATGGAAAGATGGGCAGAATAATTCCGACGTGTTGAATAATAATAAATAGTTCACTTGGTGCAGGCAGTATGTCTATGAATTAAAACCTAGTGTGTACACAGTTTCTACATGTGTTACAGCCCCACAGTAGGAATCTACACCAAAATATTTATTAGAAGGAATTTGGTCCGTACTACATCACGTTTTCCATAGGGTAAAAAATAAAGTCCATCTATAGACATTTAGCACCAGACTCACAGACCTAGCCTGGCTAAAACCTGCAAAATGTCTATAAGAAAAATGGATGGCTTAGATTTCTTGGTTACTTCAGTATAGTAATTACGAGCAAACTGTACAAGTACATGCAACATACAAGCTGGTCTATGTGGAGCTAACATACATTATTAAATAACCTTTTTCATTTCTTTTTACAAAACGTGCATGCAGCTTTGAACAGTTCCAAGTCATGCTGCTCTATTTGTGTGATCACAAAATTGAATGGCCTGTAAAAGGAAGGGAAACATATCAATGCACCTGCAGAGTCTGCAGTTTTTAGCACATTTACAGAAAATCACAAGGGATTTCAAGGCCAAGAACTCAAATGAATAAAAAGCAAATTGAAATTTGACTTTATTTTTTTTTTCTCCAAAAAGTAAGATATCTTGCGTTAAAAAATCAAGCCTTGTGCTTGCATCAATCTCAAAGAAATGTAAACTAAAATTTGATAAAAACATTAGTAAGTGCAGAATATTTCAACTGGAATTTCCAGTGAAACATTGAACAACTCATACCATGCTCTATCCAGGGCAGACAAGTGTGTCTGAAGTGACACACATCAGAGAAGCCTGGGTACAGCTGAAAGTGTCATATGCTCAATCCATTCCTGGTCAACATTTTGGGAAGTCAAATATACATTTATACACAGAAATGTAACTATTTCCTCTCCATTTCTAGGAGGAAAATTGCATTACCAGTAACATATTCAATGTCAAAATTATGACTAAAGCTGCTTTTTTACCAGTCTCCAGCATTAGTTGCAGAATTCTTCAAAATTCTTCCATGCAAAACAACATAAACATAGAAGTTATTATATATAATGCAAACATATCTGCATTTTAGAAAGAAAAAGTGGCACTGTGATGATTATTTATTTTTAAGAAGATAACCTTGTTTGGTCATTTGCTCTGGGTCTCCACAAGAAAGACTTTGAAGTACCAGAACCGAGAAACAATTTGAACTTGCTGGAATAAAATTGTGGCTGTTGAACACTTTAATCAATGCTTATAGAAATACACTTCAGCCCTTTTTTTGTTTGTTTGTTTGGTTTAGAAAAAGAAAGGAAGGGTCTCTGTTAACATTGTGAGGCTTTCTACAAAACTAAGAGAATCACATGGCATAAAAAAAAAAGAAAAAAAAAACTAGTGGAAGTAACAAGTACAGAAAAACTGCTGAAACACCAGGAAGATAACACTGCTTAAGGGCTCTGTCAAATGTGGAAAAATACAACATTGTTAACAGAGTGAAAGCTTCCAGTTTGACTAATTTTTGACTTGATTTGAATCTAAAGGTCCCTCTCTCTTTTATTTTTTGGATCGTTATAAGCATCAGTGACAGCTGCTAATAGATTGGCTGTATGTATGTGATACACCTTCTTTTCTGTCAATTTAAGCCATCTTTTAACAAACAACTCAGACATTTTTTTGGATGACTACTACAAGCAAAAACAGAAGTGATTGTCTCTTTCCAACAGTGTTTTTGATGGCGTGATCTGGTTCCACTTGTTATCCTGGGTGATGTTTTTATGAGACAGCACCTGCTATTATGATCTAATGCAGGGAGGCCCAGTTGAACTCTCCAGAGATGACTGGGAAGCCCTGCGTGTCAGGGGAGTCAAGGTTGGATCCACTAGCGATGAAGGTGGAAATAATTTATACCAGCCTATTACCACGCTGGACAGATCAAGTTCCTCCAGAAGGATCTGGGCAACTCCCATGAAGCATTTGTGATCCATTCGGCCATAATCTCCCCAAACTATCACCTGTAAGAACAGAAATGCAGGTTCAGCATTGTCTCACAATCTGTGCTCACATGTGCACTCCTACTGTATTTCATTAGGGGTCCTGTAAGGAAATTGTTATTCTTAAGAGTGAATGATTGCTCCTTCCTGTAGGAAAACCTAATGGCAGGACTGAAGAAAGAGTCAACAAAAGAGAAATGTTTAATACAGCCAGACATTTCACAGGTCTGGAACCACAAGCCACAAGGATGTGTTTGCTGGTATTTATAAAATTGAATGCTAAGAAGTGAGTTGGAATGGGGTTACTCATATTGCTTAAAGTTAAGTAAACATGTACATGCTTTACTAAATGATAGCCTAAAATGGGATTAAGAAGCAACTGACCTGAAGGACTTTCCCCTGTGGACTTTCATCAAAAACCAGTGTCTGTTGGTACAAAGGATCAAGGGTCTTCCGTGCAATTCTTGTCTTCTTCTTAGCTATGCATGCTCCATTTTCTAATAAATACACTTTGACATACGGAGCTGCAAACAGAACATCATGAATTTTATGTTTGGACATAAAACCTTCTACATTGCACTTATGAGCTGGAGGACAAATGCCATAAAAGGAAGTAGACTGGAAAGAAAATGACACACGCTATCTTCACTATATAATCTGAATGCAATTACATTCATTAAATAAATGACAGAGAGCATAAGAAATCAGTTTGATTTTATAAACCTTGAATTTAATGATCCAAGATGTTAATAATAACAATTCTGTTTCATGTCTGTCGATTTAAAAACACTTTTGTCTGCCAGGAATTAGTTGTCACCGTTAGTTACTGTGAAGTTGCTGTGTATGTCTGGGGGTCAGAGATATATCAGAGACGCTGATGTCAAATTGAAAGGAATGTTAAAACTAAGACATTCAGATAAAAAGGACATTCATTGCTCTCTCACTTTAAGCTCCTAAGGAGGCTATAAAGTACCATTTTGGCAAAATGTGCTCTGAGAACAATTGTTCCAATTGTTTTAGTGGCTGTGGTAGAAGTCACAAATCTCTTCAAATAAAGATTTTTGTTAATAACTAGAGTTTCAAAATAATTTTCTTACTAAATCCCATTCATTATAAAAGTTATTGGCACCGGTGCAACCTACTATTTTGAAGCACTGTTGTTCCACAGAAGACCGTGGCATGTGGCTTTATCACCCTGTTTGTTCAAACCACTTCCATCTGTTTCCATCTCTTATTTTGGAAAAAAAATGCAAAGGACTTCATCTGCAAAGCCTCTTTGACAGATAAGATTTGCCTAAGATATGCAGAATACTTCTGCAAACATTCCTTCCAGAGGACATATTGCATTGACGAAAATCATTCCTTGAAATGTTGCATGCAAACAATAGATGTAAGGTGGTAAGATGTGAACACAGGTATAAAGGATATATCCACTGCTGAAAAGCAAATCAAACATATGCCAATGTGGTGACAGCTAATGAGGAGCTCAAAGGTCTCCAATCTCCTGTTCATCAGGATATTTCACATTCTTGATTTACAGTCACATACTGTCTATCTTCCCTTACCTGGGGTTGACTTGGAGCCAGGTTTTTGAGTGAGGCCCCGAGCTCTAATGACTTCTACTTCTAATTGGCCCTTTTTATCCACCATCCCAATTTGAATATCACCTGAGAGGGAGAAGAAAGAAACTCACATTTAGAGAAGTATGGCTTAAGGGATAGGCTATAAGAAACAGAAAGACTAGTTAGCTGGTTGTCTGCTAGGTGATGCTGTACTTGTCACTTCTCTTTATTCCTTACATTTCTTCTTCCTTAAAATAGGAATAAAGACACATACGTAGGAAGCACTGTTTGCTCTTGGTGAACAGCTTATAGCAGAGATCAGTATTGATGCTGTGATCCAGGGAGGGAAGGAAGCTTTATAGCAGAGCTATGGTATCACCACCAATCACCTAATTTTGCATGGATGAACTATGGAGAGACCTCCTGCCTAGGATAACTGTTGTTGTGGGCCAGTCCTCTACAGTGGTCCCACTCTCATGGAACCTAAAGGTGGTTCAGAAACCACCTCAACTGGAAGCTTCTGCCTCCAAGCTGAGATGCAGGAGCTGACAGTGTGAATGCTCCTCAACTGATGCATCAGGAGCGACAACAAGTGAAACAGACCAACTTGGTAAACCTCAGGAATTACAACTATCTGATGGGATTCTCAGTGTAAGGCAGAAAAACCAAGCAGATGAGGCACAAGGTCTTAGTGCAGCTTCAGAGAACTATGTGCTGCCCTCCAGAGTCCATGATGTCTGTTCTTCTAAAAGTCTCCAAGAAGTGCAGGACTGATGATTTTCCCTGTATTTATCAATATTTGACATCCAGGTTGGTGCAATAAAATCACTCAAAGTGCTCAGAAACTCATCTGCTTTCTTACATAGACCACTGAGTAGCCAAGCGGTCATCTCGCTGGCTGAGTTCTGCCAAATGACATTTCTAGCTACAGTTGCAGGAAAGGAAAGCTGCATAGTCTGGGACTAAGTTCTCTTCTGGTCTGGACTACTAAAAGACAACTGAAGAGAGAATGTCTTAACGATGGGGTCATGCTCAAAACATCAGGTCTCTTCATCATCGTATATCATGGAATCAGTTGAATAGGTTTCTAATAAGTGACTTAGACTCAAAAATATACAGTATGATGTGTGCAGCTATATGACACTTGTTGCAAACAAGCAAACCAAAAGGTTATATCCATGAACACAATGATTTAATATATCTAATATGAAAGCCCTGAAATAAAGTTATAAGCGCTCCCAAATTACAGATTTGGGGACTTTCAGTTTTAAAAACACTACATTTTGAAATTAAGTGGGGATGAGATTTTCATGTGCTTGTCTAACAGTAGATTGTAGGAGTGTTTATACCTTGGCACTTGAGGTAGGACAGAGCAACAAGGAAGACTTTTTCTTATCTCTCAGACTTTTCTTGAATAAACAGAGCTCTGTGTTGCACTAAAAATAATTCCTAGGAAAGTTGCTGCGAACCGTTTTAAGAGCACATCCCAATGTTGCCTAGAGGAATAAAACCTACATGCTACAGGCAGGCAGCAGGGGGAGCAGCAATACAAATATTTCCAGAGCATCACTGACTAAAGGAGGTCACACCAAAGAGCTGCTGAAAACTGTAAGAAACACTATCGAGTGCTTTTTTGGCCCAAAACTTTGCTTGAGCCTTTCGTAAGAAAACAACTTGAAATAAACATATTAACATATTATACCATACTATAAACATCTGCAGAAAAAATATTTACACAGAAAACAAAATTAAAATGCAAAAACAGATGGATCTAAATGTTTATTTATGCAGCTAATCCATATTGACTGAGTCACTTAGGTTCTTCTTGGATGAATAATATCACAAATATCTTCTCTTTCTAAGTAAAAATATGTATGTATTTATAAGGTTTGGTGCTTAACAATGTGCTAGGCAAGCCACAGCTATTTGTGGAGTAATCACAGTGTTCTCAAGAAAGTTTCCTTTTCATTTTCAAGAGTTGGGGGAAACACTCTTTTCCCTGATTTTTCTTTCCGTCTTTCTTTCCTTCCTCTGAAGCATCTTAGTGGCTCTTCCAGTACCTAATCTGAGACAACTTTACTGGAACATTGGCCATTTATAATTTCCAACAGGAACAGTATGATTCAAGCAGCAGAAGTAACAAAGAACTCCATAGTTTGCACCTTTAATATGTAACATTTGAAGCATATCTAAGAATTGCTCACATATTTATCAAACTCTTAAAAAAAATACTTTTACAGTGTTATGCTGCTGCACAGCTTATACCTTATTTGTAACCAGTGTAAAGTTAATGCTATTACGGAAATCTTGACTGGTTTCTGATACAGAAGCAATCATATATAGCCCCAAGCAGCTGTTGTAGAAAAGAATTTTTGTCTTTTTCACTAAAAACACTGGCTTTATCAACAACTGATATTTGGGCACTGTAACTGATATTTGGGCACTGCAAATGGGGATTGAAATATCAAATTCTAGAGTTATTTAAGGATGAATGAAGCTTGGGCAAATGCAGAACTTGGCAAGAAACTATCACATCCAATATAATCTGTGGCAAGGAAGTATAAACTTTAAGCTGCTGAGATTCAGCAGTAAACTAAGATTGGAGAAACCACAGTAATTGTGAGTGGGAAGCAAAGTACAACCAATGCCTATTTCAAAATGCAAGTGAGAGGAGCAAGCACCTCACATATGGATCAAATCCTGTTTTTCACCTCAATTTGGCTGCCAGTGTGTCAGCAGTATTAGCAATCAGGAACAGGACATTCATGATGAAAGTGAAGGAAGCCACTGTGTAAAATTCTTTTGGCTGCTGTAGTCTGGCAGTGTGTATTATGCTTTAGTTAATGACTATTACTCATCTAACATAAGAGAATATATTATTCTTACCCATGGCAGGGGTTGCTAGTGTTTGTCGGCCTACTAACTGTGCAGGTCCAAGTCCATCGAGGAAATCACTAAATTGACTGTCAGCACCCAGCCGTACTCCAGGGAATATTAAGCTGAAGTAAAATAAAAGCAGGTTAAACATAAGTATAGTAATAATTCTTTTTGTCTTGCAGAATTTTCTCTAAAGTACTTATTATACAGCACAATTAGCCCAGGATATGTAATCATAAATTATCCTGCAAAACTAGAAACAAGCTATCTCCTGTGAATCCCAAAGAAATCTAAGTGAAACTTCCACATATGGAACCAAATGCAAGTGCTGTTGGCCAAGGAGTTCTCCAGGAGCACTGAAGAGCCTGACAGGTGAATAAGTTAGGAATGGCCTTGTAAAACAGAAAAAAAACTCACAAGATTTAATATACTTATTGAGCTCAAAGTACAAGATTATATTCTGCTTGAATACATAGGCCATGCAAACATTTTGTGAGATGCTTCTGGTACTTCAACATTGGGTTCCTCAATTCAGCTGATTCGGAAATGTCAGTTTTAGAATTTTTGTGCAATTTTATATGGATTGCCAACTGTGGCTTCCTGAAATCACGCACACAAACAAAGGATTTCATTTAGTCAGCATTTTCTGATGATTTTCACTATGGGAACACTATGAAACATATTTGAAATTCTAGCAGACAATTGAAAAAAGGTAGTATGGAAAACATATGATTTTGTTCATCTGCTATCGCTTTCCAGTCACTCTATGTTTAGTCCAAGTTTAGGCTAGGATTTCTGTATTTTTCATGTTTGCAGAGCTCTGTTTCAACTAGTACGCATCTGAAAGAGGTGAACTGGAATCCAGAAACAGTCCCGGATCATCAGCAATCAGTGAAGGATCAAAATGAGTGCCTCCAACATTTATTCACATGCAGGCTTGTTCATAGTAACTTTACTTGCAACTATGAAAACTGAACCCATCAAAAATGACAATGAAATCTCTTCGTTCACTTTCTCCATCTTTCTTCTAGATTTTTCCCTCACTCAGCCAGTAGAATTGTCTACATTCTCTTTGTTTTCCAGTTCCATAGTCCCTACTTCCTTTTAAATATTTCCACATGCTTTTCTCCATTCTCTGCATTTCTGCTTGCCCTAACTTTCTGCCTGTGTTCAGCACAGTAGGACACTGTTGCTGTTGGTCATTTCTCTACAGCAAATGGCAAAGGATCGCAACTCAATTCAAAAGAATCCAGCCTTTTGACAAAGCAAACATGCCACAAGAAAAAGTATCATTTTCTTTCTCTCCATATCATTTATAAGGATGAAAATTACAAAAGACTAAATAAAAATGTATATCCCATAAATTGCAAAATGCTGACTGCACATCACTCAACACTGAAATTTCTGCATTCTGGAATGCTTAATTTACCTTGCATACTGTCTTATCTCTTATACATCCAAATTCCAACTAAATCAGTTTGAGTATACAGGGAAAACTCATGTATACACTAAATCTGATAGTTGTAACTGTTTATAAGACAGTAAACAGGCAGGCAGTGCTACTGTGGATTAAATCTAAAGATAATGCCATTCCTTAGCCAAGATATTTTGGAACTCAGACCTTGATGCCAATCAAGATGGTGCCTATCGGTCCTTCAGGACACAAACTGAATTGTAATACACTGGCACAACAAACATATTCTTCTTCAAGCTGCTTTCCTCTTCTTATTACCTGCCTACTATAATGTCAAGAGTGAACAGCACACTCAACCAACTCAAATATTAAGTTCTTATTGATTTTGATGTGAAGTGATTATAAAGTAAAATATTGTTTTATTGTCTTTCTTATAAGAGTCTATGCATTCTTCAATAATTCTTACAAGAATCAATGCAATCTTCATTAACTATGGAGTAAATCCAGAGCTGGTCTAAACTTACACTAGCCTACAAAATTGCAAGCTTGCAGAATACCTGATGGTCAATCTTGAGTAAAATCATACAATCATAGATTTCAATGAAAGACCTCAGAATTCTAATTCTAAAGTACACCACTATGATGAACATATTCCTCTGGCTTGAATCCTTATCCCTTTTGCCTGTGGTTTTCTATTCTGTTTAAGGTATATTTTTCTTCAGTCTAGTAAGTTACATTTAACTCTTTTCTCTTTAATTCAGGAAGATTTTTTACACTTTGCCTTCTTAGGCCCACCCTCTTAGGATTCCTATCATACTGCTAGACAATAGTCTTCTTTTCATGTCACTGGTCTTGGAAAAGGGATGTGGATTTTCTCTTGGATCAAGGACAGTAATTAGATTTAAACTCTTGCTCAATTCGGGTTCAGAGGCAGAAACTAGTTGAGGGCCAGAAATCAACCAGAAAAGATGGGAACTCTACCAGACAACAAGCCTAGGATGAAAATAAAGGTTAGGGAACTGTTGCCAAAAGTATGAATCTGAAAGGCAAAACAACGTTGATCAGCTGACAGGAAATCTAACATACGAAGGTACTGAGAGAGGTATGGAGGCTTGTTAGAGGCCTCTGGCTTTTCAGTGCTGGGTTCCCACCTCTCCCATATTGCTGAGTAAGGAAATGGGCCAGTTCCCAGCAGGGTTACCACTTTACTGAGGCCTCACCAGTTCTGGTCCACAGAGCACATTTGCCTACCCCTGTTTCCACTTTGGGAGGCAGCAGTCTTCTCACCTCTAAGAATCCTCTAGTGACCAGGATACATTTGCAAACAAGGCAGAGTCTCACTAAAATCTGTGAGGAAGCTGAAATATTCATACATAGTTTTGTGGCAAATCTGCCTTTGTTTGCCTTTCCTACATACTTAGTTATGTCAACAGTGAATTAAACCAGCTGCCCCATTACCCACAGTTGAGTGCCTGATTTTAGCTGATGGTGCAGTTGCACGCTGGTTTTAGAGTTTTCAATAAGAGAATTGGACTAACTCCAAGCTAAACTTCCTTTGTATACAGTATTACTGAAGGAGTATCATATCACAGGCTTTACATACCACATCTGAAGTTTAACTCTAAATTAATCCAAACATAAGCTAAAGGAAAGCTACCCCTATGCTTTTCTTTGAACAATGTTTTCTGAATTTAGTTCTTTCTCAGGGAACAAAATACCTCAGCAATGGCATGGCAGGCAAAATGTGACTCTTTAAGAAGTGCTCTCTCAATTTCAATTTCCAAGAAATTGCCTAAATACTTAAAATCATTTAACTTGCAAACATTTTCTCAAGAGGAAGAATTTGGACATAAAACTATTCAAAGCAAACAATGCTGGGACTTCTAATCACAGACTAAGTCTTCTTATTCATATTTCATCAGTTTTCTTAAAAAGGCTTTTTAAGAAGTTGGAAAAGTTTTAAAAGTTTAAAAACTTTCCGGACATCACTCATATTTTAATGCTACTTACTTGCCCTCAGAGCTGTAACTATTTATGCTGCCATCAGTGGATTCCCGACTTGGCTGTCGAACCATTCGACTTCTCATTTCTGCTGCCATCCCTGTCTCTGTGCTTCTTTGTATCGTGCTCTTTAGTTTCTTGTTGCCAGCCTCTGAAAGCAGAGAAAGAGAAGTGATGGTTATAATAACAGTCTAGCACAAAGTCTCTCCTTATAATTTTTCCCTAACAATGATGATCTGACTTCACCATTACTATTCCAAAATGCAAACTCAAAAAGATTAATCTAGTCAAAGAAGGATTGTTTCTTCTTTGTCTGTAATCTGATGATGGCTTCTCTTTAAAAGGAGATGGCAGCATGAAGAACTTTCTTTGGGTAAACTGTTAGAAATAGTGTGCCATTAATATCCTTTATACAGTCAGAATGTAGACAGGGTAATTGTGATAGTGTTTGATAACCATATGCTTGGTGTCTCTAACCACCTTGCTACTTTAGTTGGGTGACCACAAAAAAAGTTAACATACAATTCTCATTGAAAAAAAAAATAGAAAAAAGCAAAACTATTCATGCATTGAAGAGAAAAAAATGTTAACTACAAAACACTTAGCATTAAAATAAAAGATGTGTTGTGATGCATTTTTTTTCTGTTTTTGGTCCATTGTTTTCACCTCTGAAATTCTTCAAAGACAAACATGAATTTTATGTAACTTCAGATCTTAGCATACTAAGTAGAATTAACTCTCTGAAAATCCATTTGGAAGATAATGGATTAGATAGAATCAACTTGCAACTGAATATTATAAAGCAGTGTAATTCTTGTCAAGTTATTTAATGACTTGATTAATTTGGAGAAAATTCCATCACATTCTTTAAAAAGACATTTGAGTTCCCCTTGGAAATTTTCAATTTACCCTTGAGCAAGTAGAGGTCTCATCCCATTCCAGGGTAGTTCTAAGCTCAAGATGCAGGTTCTGATTTAAAAACAATTTAGTTGGTACTTTGGAAAAAAAGAAGCGTTTCTGAACAATAATGAGCACTCTGAAAAATGTTTAACTAGAATATTTTTAGCAAAGTGTCCATGTAATTTAATCATATGTGTTGACTATAAACTCAATGTCCTGTTCATTTCCATTCAACTGGTAACATTATTCTTTTTCAGGAAGAAGTAGATTTGACAAAGTTTCACATAAACCCATGTAAGAACATTCTTCAATGTTTCTCCCATTCATGTAGAGTGCTCTTTGATTCACTGTCACCAAAGTCTCTACTTCCCTTTCAGAGTTTGCTTAGGGAAATTACCCTCCAAATAAATGCCTCTTCCATCCCCACCTGCTGTGGAGGCTGAATGGCTCTGAAAACTTTTCTGTTTCAAACAGGTATAGTTAGGCCTGAGGCTATAACAGATCCTGACTTCTCTTCACACTGAAGTCAGGGATTTGGTAGTCACCCTGGCCTGCCCTGCTGTGCAGAAGAGCTGGCCTGTGCTCTTCAGGTCCTCAGAGCTGGTAGAGAGCAGGAAGAAATCACACAATCACACAGGAGAGAACAGCTTTCTCTCTCCATAGGTTATCACAATAACATCTTTGAAGCGATCAGACAGAAAGTACGGCCAAAGCAAAAAAAAAAAAAAAAAAAAGAATTTGTACATTGGGCTGAGACCCAGCAAAAGCAGCCCTGGTTTTCCTTTTAGGCCTTCTGGATAGGGTTGTGTATCTGTGGCCATCCAGCAGCAGAGACTCAAATCTCTCTGAAGGGAAGAAACCTGCTACGTCCAGGACAGCCGTAGTTTCTTTGCTCCCTTCTGAGACCAGGAACCCAGAGCTTTTGCTGTGAGCAACTGAGAGTCATCCAAATTCCTGGTTTAGTTAGCTGAAAGCATGCTATTCAACATCTCTAAGTACAAAGCAGACAGCGTAGATGGTTGTGGAAGGCATTTGCTGCAACTTAGGTTTCTAATGCAGAAATGCAGAGCATTATATTTTCAATCTCTAACTTGTAAAATAGATGGTGCATCCAGCACATCAACCTTGAAATGCAAGCCGAGCATCAAAAACGAGCGATAAACCAGTCCAAGATATATAATCCACATGCAGAGCCCTGTGACAAAATATGAGCCTTGTATTTTCAGTAGCTACACGTTTGCTGCCCACGTTGCTCTGTGCCTCTCTGTCTCGCCGGTACCTGTCTCAGATTGCCTGCTTGCTTCCATCTGCTCGCACCAAGGGGGTTAGATTATGTGTTTCACCCTCTGCATCCTTTCCTGGAGCCACTCGGATCAGGCAGCAGGAGCAGAAGGCTAAAGTGCAGCCGAGTAGACGTGCAGGAAGCCGAGCAGGGTTGTCTTGAGGACTATGAGCATTCCCAGACCCGGAAACGGGAGAAATGAGACACTGAAGCCCATTGTGAGCTTGGCACAGACTGGGGAAAGGGAGTTTGCTCTGGGCCACCTGGACAATGCCGCAGGTGTGGAAACTTAGCCATCAGAGACAGGATGTTGGGAAAGCATAATTAGAAAACATTCAGAAAAATAAAATCGCTGTAAAAAATATCCACTAAATTACAAAAGTGTGTATTTTAGGTAAGAGCCAAAGTTGGACTTACATGACAGGCACTTTATTACAACAGAGTAAACTATATTACCATGGGTAGCATCAGTGTTGCTGGTTGAGTGTTTTCTCACCACAGATTTTAAATGTACAGCAGGGAAGTAGGAAAGTTTGTGCATGGCCATGTGCATGTGTAAAAACTTATCTTATTATGTCATATATACCAAATTTTCTTGTTTGCGATACTTTCCAAGTCACTGTTCTCTGTCGTACTGTATTGGATTCCACTCCTTTTTTTTTCCTCTCTCCAACATTTCTTTCCAAATTGAAGATAAAAAAAAAAATGTTTTTTGCTTCCTCCTGTAAGTCCTAACAATATTCACAATGTTCACAATATTTCAATATTTTCTGGAACATCCACAACATTACTGAGAAAACTACAGACTCCCTTTACATACTTTATCTTATAATCACAGATTTAACAGCTTTAATAAAATCAGATGCATAACACAGAAATAACCCAAGACAAAATGCTAAAATACAGAATGATTTTTATGGCATAAATAGAATCGCCTTTACACCTGACTAAGAAACACACATTTAACATTTTTCAAGTGTTACACTGGTCGGTTATAAACATCATATTTTTGAATCCACTTATTGCCAAAAGTATAAGAGAATGGTTTATTAGTGTATTTCTATAAGCTCCTCAGGAAAACCTAGTTCAACAGGCAGGTGGTTAGAATACAACCGAGTTGGAAACTGGTCTTAGTTACTTAAGAAGTCCCTCTGGTGCTGATACAAGTCATTCTGGAGCACAACTTTTAAGTCATATCCTCTCTCTTGTCTGGATATGTACCGGAGAGTACTCGCTCCAGTTCCTGATTTTTATTACTGTTTTATATGCACAATTAAGTTTTATAATATGTTACAAATATTTGCTTGCACTACGTAAATTACACGATACTCATCATGCAGAATGAAGATAAACTGACTCGGTAATGAATACCATTTAGGGGCAAAATTTAGTCCAGAATGGCTTGTATGCTTTTATTGTATAAAACCTTCTGTGTGCAGAAATGCAGATTAATGTGCATAAATTGCATCTAAACACAGCTTAACAGCTACAAACTAGAAAAAAAAAAGAAAAAAGCTATTACAGAGTGATTGCGATGGAACATTTTGGCAGGTTTAGCTACATGCAAAAGGATCATAAAGTAACCATCTGCAGCTATAAAACATACTTGGTTCATATGATTTTTATGGTTCATTAAGAGCCTTGTAACACCCTTGCTACGATGCACTGATGAATGTGTGCACTTTACTATTTCATTCCACCTATTATGAAAATAGCCCATCTAGTGATTCCTCTGTTGATCTGATAAGAAACTTGTTCCTATCCTGGTTTCCTTGGACAAAAATAAATTAATGAAGAGCAAAACATGAGTTCTTAGTCTATTCACTATCTTAAATTTATTAATGAAACAAAATATCAATGCAGTCGATATGTCTCAATTTCTGTATTTCCAAATCACCTCAAAGTATATTAGCCATGAGAAAAATGCTGCTGAAAGCTGGCGAGAACAAGTCAGTGATGGCATCTACAGAATTAGGATGGGCTACTTCAGATACATCCAACCCCTGGTGCAATCCCTGGGTACCAGGACCAACAGCCCAGAACAACCTATATCCGCACTGGTCTGAGGCCACGACTGCCCCAAGTGAAGGTATCACCATTGGTGTGAGCTTCTTCTGGGCCCCACAGTTGCCCTCAGACATAACCACTATATCTTGCAGTTGTTTCAGTTCAGTGAGTGTGAAATAACAGCAGGAGCTGTGTCCCAGCCTGCTGGTGTAAAGCTTTTGCCCTGTGATGCCAACGGGATGTATTTCATGGGACAGGGCTTGGGGCATAAAGCTTATGTAAGGACACAAGCTGGGTGACTTTCTGTTAGCAAACTGCACAGGGCAGAAAAAGCCAAACTTGTTATGGTCTTTTGCATACTGAGTGAGCCACAAAACGATACCCGAGGACATTTAGTCAGTTAACAGTAAAAACACCTATGCCTGAATTGGGTATTCGGTATGAAAAATTCATGAATGCTTCAAAAGAACATCAAGGAAAACAAAGCATAAACCATTAGGAAATCCACTAGTAAAAGGCGATAGTAAGCAAGGTAGTAACACTAGTGTCCTTGCACGACTTGAGGATACACGATGCACTGCGCTGGGCCTGCTCTCGCAACAAGCCTGGAAGGAGCAGAGCTCCCAGGCAGCTCTGCCTGCAGCCTGGCAGCACCAGGGCCGTGTGTTGGTTCGCACACCGACTGTGCGAGACATCAGCAGGAGGGTGCCAGCTCCTACCTGTGTGTGCTACGGGTCACTCCCAATTCAAACAACAGGGAAGGGGACAGCAAAGTGACACCTTCCCTTCTGGGCCATTTCTGTGTGTTAGCGACCCTGCAGCCTCCACTCTGGCTGGCTGGAGACCTGCTGAGAGAGAAGTTGCACAGCATCCCTCCCACTCCGCACGTCGCATACCTGAACAACTGCAAATGTATCTGCACATGAACCATCAAGTGCCCCCTGGCTTGAAGTCCCAAATCAGGCAGCAAAAGAAGGAAATAGTTCAATTGATATTTGCTCCTTTTATAGGGCGTACCTCTCAGACGGGCACAGCTCTAGATTGATCTCAAAGCTTGAAAGTGCTT